>JALPQI010022593.1:0-12944 GCA_025490895.1 Thaumatotibia leucotreta
GGATTACTACTGAATCACCCCAATCGCTAGCTTTGAATACAGAAACGAACATAATACCCGTTAATATTTCTGGTTCTGATAATTTCATACCCATTGACGCTGTAACAGAGCCTTTTACAGACATTACAGATAATGTTCAAGATAGCACTGTAACAAACAATTTCAGTAATACCCATGTTAATACGACGAATGACATTTTATTGAAAACAACGAACAAACCCGATAACAAAAAAATTAACGAACAGACGACTGCGGCTATACAATCACCATCTTTGACGACATTATCAGAATTTGATACAGCTCGAACTACATTATCTGATTTATTAAATAGTACTGAATCACATAGCCGATTTGATCTGTCTACACTTCCAACTTATTCAGAAGACTTTGACGTAACTAAAACCACGAAAACTGATTTAACAGAGACAATTTCAACAACAGAAACAGTTTCAACAGCAGAAACTGAAGATAATGAAACTTTGATTGGTATGACGATAAAAACTTCAGATGCAGATAGTTCAAACTCAACTAAACCGGCTGTTGGTTTTGTAGTCACAGATTCATCTATGAATACAGAACCGTTTGATGTAACAACCATAGTTCCTGAACAAATTGTTACCTCTAAAACAGAATCACCAGACGCATATTATATTACAACAACAGATAAATTAAAAACTTCAACAACGGAAACTAAGGAGGAAACAAATAGTATTTTGACAGACTCTACAACGGAAGAATATTCGACTTCATATTCAGGAAATCATAAAACTTCTTTCAATGATTACACTGATAAGATCACGGAATCCCCTTTAAAAAATGGAGATACTCTTACTAAATCAACAATTGCTATCGAACCAAAAACCGACACTATACAAAACTCGTATTCAACAGAAACATACCCTACCCAATCATTTACATCAAAATCAACCAATAATATTCTACAATCAATGAACCCGGAAGAAATCTCAACAAATCCAACTCAAACAACTGTGGCTGAATCTGAAGATGTATCTTACATTGACGTAACATCCAGCAATTTACCTATTGATAATAAGGAACCTAAAGACACTACTTTTGCTTTTGATTATACAACTGAATTACCGGAAACACAAGACGCAGAAAGCGCAACAAACAGCAATTCGCAAATAAAAATGACAACAGATAAGATTAGTGTGGATAGTTCCAATGGAAATCTATCGGGTAATGCAACCGAGACGTATTTCACAGATTATGTTTCTACTACAGATAATGTTTATCTAACTACGCCCGATTCTGATAGTAATACTAAATTATCAACAGAAAATACTATACCTGGTCATGTATCAAATACGGATAGCATAACATCTCGGGAACAAGGCATAACAAATATCTATGATAACTTACCCGAGACTACGATCATTAATAATAAAATTACAGAAATAGAGGAACAATACACAACAAGTAATGTAGGACTTACGAATCGTGACGATCAAAGTAATACAATGGACACATCTACCAGCAATGAGAATCTTCTAATGACTGTATATCATACAGCGACAACAGATTATGACACTAATTCGATCATGACAAGCAGCACGAATTATGATTCAACAACAAATTTAAATAAATTCTCCGAAGTAGAAACAGCTGACACTACGGATACCGTTACTGAAAATTATTTCATACTTCACACTAATCCCGACGATGACGATGATTATCTTACAAATCATGAAAACTCGGCAATATCTGACAGTACTGTTAAAAATACGGACTACAGTAACTTTTGGGAAAAAACTACAACCAATAACTTAGCCGGAACAACGCTGGATACATTGGATGAGACAGAAACGGAACAGGCGGCTAAAACTAAAACAGTGACTGAACTAACGGGTAGTACTAATACAAGTCCCCCTCATTCAACAACCCCTACCTCAAATTTATCTTCACGTAGAAAAGATGTAGATATACTAGCTTGGACTGACTCGACGCCATATACTGACATTACATCTACGGAACCAGCACACTACAATATAGACATGCAATACAACGTAACTAGCTGTAAAGTTAACACGAATTGCTCCACGGATAAAGCCTGCATAAATGGAGTATGCGAAAATCCATGTGCGATGCGGAACCCATGTACAAAGGATACGGCATGTAGCGTTGTCGACCATGTACCTGAGTGCATATGTGATGGGATCACTGGAAACAACTGTGTGAGAGGTATGCTACTTAAATAATTTGCATACACGTAAAAAGTGATCTTTTTGTAATCAACAATTATAAGTAACTCCACAAAAATATATTTTACAGAACTTTGATGGTTTTGTTTTATCGGACAAATTAGTACGTACTTTTGTTTCACATGTAATTAATTGGTTGTAAATAAAGTAACATTAATTTACGTTCTTACAAATGTAACATATTTACTAATGAATCATCTAACACACTAGAATCACCTGGGACACCTAAGGCACCAGAGCCTTGTCATTCTGATCGTGACTGTATAGAGACACAAGCTTGCTTTATGGGACTGTGTGAAAACCCTTGTGAGTTTGACAATGTTTGTGGCATTGGAGCCAATTGCCACCCTATAAAGCAAAGACCAATGTGTTCATGTCCCGCTGGGCAAGACGGAGATCCCGCTGTCAAATGTTCACCTAAAATAAGTAAGATTTAACTCGTACTAATAATATTTAATAAAAATGTAGGGTAACATCGTACACTTAACATCTACTACCTTTCTAATATTAACTACCAGTACTACCACAATTACTGCATTAGGTGCGCGACGTACCTACTCGTATTCGATGTTGCCCTACCAACTTATAAATATACAGTATGTTAAAGACCTTCACTTAAACTTCAGATTATTTTCTTACGCAATCGATTTACCACCTGCATTATTTTACAGTTATGAAAACATATTATATTATACAAAAAACAATTTAATTGCATAGAACGGAATTCCCAAGTAAAGTGAGGGATTTAAGTTATTGTACATAAGTTACTATTTTACTGACAGTGATTGTTGTTACCTACTATAATAATAATTTTATTAATTATCCATTATTGATTGCGTATGAGGTTGAGGAAGTAATGTAAATAAACAATTAATATTATTGCACTTTGTATAAGTATTGTATAATACAAAAATATTTTATTGCGCACAGCCGGTTGCACTAGAAACGAAGATTGTCTCATCACCGAGGCTTGTATAAATAATGCATGTCAACTCCCATGTGCCATACACAACCCTTGTGCACCCAATGCGGCCTGTATAAATACGAACCATGGCTCCGACTGCAGCTGTCTTCAAGGTTTTCAAGGAAACGGATACGTTGGTTGTGTACCAGGTAAGCTTATTTGCTGGAAACATATGGCATTGTGGTAACATTTGGCATTATGATATACTTAATGAACTTCATTATATGATTTTAGTAATTGACTCGACGTCAGTTTGTCAATATAACGAGGACTGTCCACCGAACCTTCTATGTGATAGATTAAACAGAGTCTGCATGAACCCTTGCTCTGTAAATAAATGCGGTGATAACGCGGAGTGTGTTCCTTCGAACCACGGTATTCAGTGCCATTGTCTTGATGGATATACGGGCAACGGTTATTTGGAATGCTTTCAAGGTAAGATGCAATTATAACAAATTATATTAATTATAATAATATTAGTAAAGCTAATGATAAATCCATCTCATCTACAGATGAGATAAGAGAGAATAACTAGGTTTTTTATTCATAATGTCGTGAATCAGGTATGTGAAGTTCTATTCTAGTCAAGCATTTGGATCTCTACGCCACTTGGAACTAATATCAAAGTGACGCTACAAATTAAAATGCAAGGATTCTCTTACCATTTGTCATTATGACATGGTTCTGGAATGGTTTTTGCCTTCATATAACGAAGCACTAATATTACCACCGTTACACATCAGGCCTTCACAAGGTTGCCTGGATTCAGCTACCAAGATTCAGAGATAATCAAACTTTATTCGAAAAAGTTTTACTTCGTAACTCGTCACAAAACTTCTTTTTGATTATAATACTACCACAATATGCTCTAACCTTGTCAGACCTTTTGCCTGACAATCAAAAAATAAGAATAGACTTAACCAAGCATCCTGTCACTAAAATGAAAACAAAAAAATAATTTTGACAGATTGTTGTTATAATTTGATACTGGCATGCTGAAAAGTTTTCAAAAAGTCATAAATAAAGTTAAAAAAAAAACTTTTTATCGGTGATGTTTGACAATAGGTTACATAATATTTTTTGTTTATTTTGATATCTAGAATGCCTCTTTAAAATCTTTCGCAGTGCTCGCAAGGATCCTGTATAAAATACTTAATGAAACATTCTTTTTCACCATCGTTTCAGTACTTGGATGTAGGTCTGATAATGAATGTGCAAATTCTGAAGCTTGCATAAACGGCAAATGCGACTCGCCTTGTAGATGTGGCATGAATGCAATTTGCGATGTCATAAACCACCGTGCCTCTTGCAAATGTCTACCAGGATACAATGGGAATCCCCTGCTTGGCTGTGAGCCTCCAGTGAACCGATGCACTCCTAATCCATGCGGAATTAATGCATTGTGTGAACTTGATAATGGAAATCCAATATGCTACTGCCCTAAAGGATTGACTGGCAACCCATTCAAGAATTGCAGTAAGTTGAAACCTGCTTTTTGTATTATCTACGTTGTACTGGCCATTGTAAGATACGAGTATTTTGCGAGTAGCGAAGATTAGAGTAAGTAATTGTAATAGTACATTATGATACGAGTGTGCTAAGTTGAACTTTACACTCGAGGCGGTATTGTGCTCATTAGGAACTTAAAGTTCACAATTTACATAATTATTAGTAATAACAGAAAACACGACAAAATAATAAACGCAACAAATATTTGAAATTCACTCCACTGCGACAAATAAAATACGCGCGCGTATACTTCAGGAAATTTTAAGTAGGTACGCGCAAATTTCCAAGACATTTCCACAAAAAACCAATACTTATAATAAAACCTATGAATCATTAACGATTATGATAAAATAAAATTACAATGTCTTTAATATTATTACTTAATAAATTGGCACGATTTCAATATTTTATTTATTTATTTAAAAACTTTATATTATTTTGAAATATTTTTTTGGGTTCAGAATATTTCTGCCACATGACAACTTTTGGTCGATTAAAAAAAACATACTTGACTAAATGCGAGTGCTTCATCTACTTGACATAATTCTTGCAATTGTTTGCGAACATATTTGGTAAGGTTATATTATTACCGCACAAGAAAGATAACGTAACGAAAAAGCACACGTATTTAATATCTTGAATTATGAGTCTCAAAGCGGTTTAATAATACGTTACGAGCAAGTGTGTTGAAAAAGTAATTACATAATGCCGCCACCAAACTCCGTAGGTACAAAGCCACTAGGCCCAATCTTAGATATAGGTTAGGTTAGTTAAATTTGATTTATGTATATTAAATTGCATAGTTTCTTAAATAAAAAAGTAATTGTTAATCGTTATTTTTGTTTCAGTACCAGAAGGAAATGAATGTGAGCCTAATCCCTGTGGCCCAAATTCAGGCTGTCGTTTAATAGACAATAAACCAGCTTGTTTCTGTCTTCCAAATTACGAAGGAAACCCCCCTAGGCAAACATGTAGACTACCAAGTAATCCCTGCAATCCTACGCCTTGTGGACCGAATACACAATGTACTGTATTATCGAATGGCTTTGCCAAGTGCACTTGTCTTCAAGGTTTTGTTGAAAGTCCCAATACAGTAAGAGGATGTATTGAAGCTCGTAATCCTTGCGATCCAAACACATGCGGTACCGGTGCGCGTTGCGATCCTAACCGGATTCCTGCATGTTATTGCCCTGAAAATACTATTGGTAACCCCTACAGATCATGTAATCCACAAGGATATTTACCGCCTGATACCGCTTTATGTAATCCAAGCCCTTGCGGTGCGAATGCCGACTGTTATGTAAGCAGTAATAGAGAAATGTGTTTCTGTAAATCTGGATTTGTTGGAGATCCATACGTTGGTTGTCAAACTCAACGTAATCCTTGCACACCCAATCCATGTGGGCCACAAGCTATTTGTAATGTAAACTACGATGGTCAAGCCTCATGCATTTGTGCGGAAGGCAGCACTGGCAATCCCTATGGTGCTGAAGGCTGTCTTTCACGAGAATGCGAAGTGGATGATGAATGTTCCCCGAACAGAGCTTGCATTGGATACGCATGTCGAAACCCTTGTCCAGGTGCTTGCGGTTTAAATACAAAATGTCACGTTGAATCTCATCGTCCAGTGTGCGCTTGCGAAGATGGGCTAGTAGGGAATCCTTTACTTTGTTGCTTGCCTCCAGAATCTCATAAAGCAATATCACCATGTAACAAGGCACAATGCGGAATTAATGCAATCTGCCAAGATGTCGAAAATGAAGCTCAATGTTACTGCCCAACGGACTTCATCGGGGATCCATATGTTGAATGCAAACCAGAATGCTCAATGAATTCAGACTGTCCATCGAATGAAGCATGCATCAATCATAAATGTGCTGATCCATGTTTAACTAAAAATGTTTGTGGATTAAATGCGGTTTGCCTATGCTCAGATCACACAGTATCATGTATATGTCCAGATGGCTATATAGGAGATCCATTGATTCAATGTGTCTATCGACGTAAGTATCAATGACACTAGACAATTGTAATGGAAAGTGAGCATAATATTGTATTGTTTTAAATTTTATTTTATTTTCAGCAATTATTATTCCACCTGATAACACTACTGCACAACCATGCACGCCTAATCCTTGTGATCCAAATGCTCCGTGTGACACTTATGGGAATCAATTTGCCATTTGCGATGTATGTTTGGGGCCGGACGCTGCCAGTAATCCATCATGCAGGCCAGAATGTGTCCTTAACTCAGATTGTGGTTTTGATAAGGCATGCTTAAATAACAAATGTGTAGATCCATGTCCTGGTTCGTGTGGTATGAATACTGAATGTACCGTTTACCGACATGATCCTATTTGCCGATGCATTAAAGAGTTTGAAGGAAATCCTTATGAATATTGCAAACCCACAACAAGACGTAAGTACTTACCTTATTTAGATTGACTAAACAAAGTATGTTGTGATAAGTGCAGATCGGAGTAAAGTTGGATACTTCAAACATCTATAAATCTAGACCTATTATTTTATTACGGATCAATTCCAATATATCCATCTTTTTTATTTCTCATATGATATTCGATAAAAAATCTATAACTTAAATAAAACGCCATTGTTAACTTTATGTAAAGAATTATAAATTGATATACTCGTAGATAGTCCATAGTAGACCAGTAGTATATTTGAGTTTACTTCTAAGAAGTAGGTTTTGTCTTCATAATTTTTATAATTTAGTAGTCTTAATATTTTGTATAATTTAGTAGAATACGAGTACTTGTGTTGAAATGTACATAACGCATACTTCTTTTCCAAAAATTCGTAGGTACTTATTAAAGTTTTCTTTCCACACTTTGACGTAAAATTATGTGTAAATGAAACTGTAAATTATTTATTTCAGCGATTGAAGCAACAACCTGTGACAACATTCAGTGTGGTGCGAACGCTTATTGCCAGGAGTCCAATGGTGTACTGAGATGCCAATGCCTACCCAACTTCTATGGCAATCCTCAGTTGGCATGTCGCCCTGAATGTGTTGTTAACAGCGACTGCGCTACTAATCTAGCCTGTCTTAACAATAAATGTGAAAACCCTTGCAAAGGTGTTTGCGGTATTAGAGCTCAATGTGAGACAGTTAACCATCATGCTACTTGTTATTGCTCACCAGGCGAGACGGGTGACCCATACATAAGATGCCAGCCTGTTATCGAACCTCTGCCATCCCCTCACGTCTGTGACCCTTCACCCTGCGGACCATACAGTCGCTGCCTTGTGTCACCAACTGGTTTTCCAGTTTGCTCATGTTTGCCTGGTTATAGAGGAGTCGCACCAATGTGCCAACCAGAATGTGTCAGTAACTCAGATTGTCAACAAACCGAGACATGTGTCAATCAGAAATGTGTTAACCCATGCCTGGGTAGTTGCGGCGTTAATGCGGATTGCATAGTTGTTAACCATAATCCCATATGTGCTTGTGGACATGACAAGACTGGTGATCCTTTTGTTGCATGTGGTGAACTGGGCCCTAAAGAAATTTCACCTAAAAATCCTTGTGTACCTTCACCTTGTGGCCCAAATTCTATATGTGAAATTAAATCTAATCATCCGGTTTGCTCATGTAGCTCCAATTATGTCGGAACTCCTCCATTATGTCGACCGGAATGTGTAATAAGCCAGGAGTGTCCGTCGAACCAAGCATGCATAAATGAGAAATGCGCAGACCCATGTGTTGGGGCTTGTGGAAACAATGCTAACTGCGACGTCGTCAACCATACTCCTTTGTGTAGTTGCCTTGAAGGATATAGAGGGGATGCATTTATTGGATGTGTTCAAATTGTAAAAGAGCCACCAACACCTTGTAACCCTTCACCGTGTGGAGAAAATACTATATGCACAGTAGTAAATGACGTAGCCCGATGCTCCTGTATACCACCAAATATTGGAAACCCTTATGCAGGTGGTTGTCGACCAGAGTGTACCATGAACCCAGATTGCCCTAACAATTTAGCGTGTTTATCCAATCACTGTCGAGATCCCTGTAAAGATTTATGTGGACTAAATGCTGAATGCAGTGTCACCAACCATGTTCCAGTTTGCACTTGCTTCAAAAACTACGAGGGTGATCCGTTCTCTTCCTGTCGCCCAGTTACCGTTACTTGTAAGTAATCAATTGAAAATGGATAAGTTTTTATACCTAAGCTGCCTACCTATTAATTTAAAAAATTTCGTGTGCAGTTTTCACGGCAAGATATTTGAGGTTGACAAAAATAATGCATCTATTAAAAATATCCGCTTTATTTAATAGTGTGCATTGATGTAGTGTATTAACAGAAGCGACTATTTTACAGATCCCCCATTAAATCCTTGCGAACCTTCGCCATGCGGCCCTAACAGTGAATGCCACGTGGTGAACCAGCGGGCGGCTTGTTCCTGTCGAGCAGGTTACCTCGGAGCACCTCCTGCGTGTCGCCCGGAGTGTTCTGTGAACTCAGATTGCCCATCTACACGAGCATGTATAAATCAGAAATGCAAGGATCCTTGCATTCACAGCTGTGGTCTAGATGCACGCTGCCATGTAGTGGGGCATAATCCAATCTGCACATGCCCAGAAAATCTTCCCGAAGGCGACCCGTTCATTAAATGTTATTGGAAAAGTAAGTTATTCTTATTGAACGAATCCAAAATTTTGTATTTTTGCTTGTTTGCTCAAAATCGGCATGTTGCAAGTTACAACTTTAAATAATTGAACGGTGGCAAAATAAGGTTATCCTTTGACTCGTTTATAAATAAAAAAATCAAGAATGTTAAGCCGCGTTTTCACTTCGTGTTTTGAGGGAGCATTCGTTTGTTCTGGGGCAGATGAAGACAGAATTTCACATAGCAAATTGTTCGTTCGTCAGCCCACGAACAGGTGAATGCTCGCTCAGAACACTAAGTAGAAACGCGGCTGTCTGGCAAATATAACAATTTCAAAACCACGGGTGTAACGACATGCCCGAAACGTCAAGATAAAACTAAATGTAAGTTTACGGTTATGATTTGTATGAAATAACCGATTATAACCGTGTATACCCATATTAAAAACCGGGTTTTGCATTCCTTACTTGCAAACCAGTAGAAAAAGGCTCCAAATTTTAATCGAAACCTCATTCAGGTTTTACTTGAAGTTGAAGTTTAATAGTGACTAAATAAAACTTAGCCCCAATTGTACGATCTAGGGTTAGTCACCTAACACGCGGTTAACTGGTCAAGCAATATATTTTGGTGTAGGTACTATTCAATTTAACTTCGTGTTAGTCTGTTAGAGGCCTAACCTATAGGGAGTGTATATCATAGTTTCGGTCACGTACTGTCGAAGTATCGTGCTGTCGAATATTCGTAGGCTCGATTGTTGCTGGATCGAATGTTCGCTGAGTCGAAATATGCTCAGTCGAAAAATCATTAATATCATTATCTAGAATTGTATGATTTCGATCTGTTGTGAGTCGAAAGTTCATAGGCTCGTCTGTTCTGGTATCGAATGTTTGCTGGATCAAAATACTTGTGGCCGAAACTCGTACAAACTGTTTTATATCCGTGCAGGGATATTTCAATGAATAAATAAATAGTACTAATACCAAAATACGTGGCTACTATTAACGATGTAATCGACTTGATGGATTGCTGAAAGACTAACACATACAAAATTATTTTATACACCTACATATCCACATATATTTCAAAAATTAGTGGTAAGATAATTTGACATACCTATTGCTTAAGAGTGTAATGTTTGTGCCTGTGACCAATTAAAATGCCCTAATTTTGTACGATTTTCGACCCAGCGAATATTCGATCCGATAGCAGTTGCGCCAACGAAGATTCGTGCCAAAGATGTTTTACGGGACATCAATCGAAACATCAATTTTGATATAACGTTTTTTTATTTCTACGTTTTTCGACCCAGTGAATATTCGATCCGGTAGCAGTCGAGTAAACGAACATTCGATAGCAGGATAAGTACTCCGAGAGTAGGTACGTGGTCGAAACTATGATAATATAGACTCCCTATAGGTAAGATTTTCACTATCCACTATCCCTTATACATAGATTCGCCATGTCCGTCTGTCTGTCCGTAGCATTAGCGTAGCTTAGATGCCCTAGTACTCGTATAATATTAATCACGCCGACAAAGAGGTAGAATTAAATCAAGAATTTTAAATAGAATTTTTGCGCATTTTTTGGTACCTCTCCTACAAGTATAGTGGGATTTTTTCCGGGAAAATTTGGCATAAAACAAAAAAAAAACTAAATATTAATTACGCGACGACCATACCTACTCGTGCACATTAATCACACAGACAAAGAATTAAATAGAAAGAGGATAATATTTTATTTTCTACGGTACCTACACCCATATAAGTTTTTAATTTTTGACGTTACTAACTAAACCGACATTGAAAATTAAGGTACTGTGCTTTGTGAGCGTCAGGATGACTGACCAAAATAGCGGATCAGTGTTAGAGTACCATCATAATTTACTACCTATTTGCTACTATTTACTACCTATGTTCACATATTTGCTACCTAAGTTTTAAAAAAGAAATAAATTTAATTAAGTGGGCAGTCATTCTGACGTCAGGATGACTGCCCATATTTAGTATTTCGTGGTTAGACCCTATATTTTGCAACTTTTCATATACTATGATTTACTACCTATTTGCTACCTTAGCATATATTTTTTCCAGATTTTTTAAGCAAAAAATGACGATTTTATAGGCATTTCAAATTTTGAACAAAAAAAAAAATTGTTAGAGTACCATCATAATTTACTACCTATTTGCTACTATTTACTACCTATGTTCACATATTTGCTACCTAAGTTTTAAAAAAGAAATAAATTTAATTAAGTGGGCAGTCATTCTGACGTCAGGATGACTGCCCATATTTAGTATTTCGTGGTTAGACCCTATATTTTGCAACTTTCTATGTACTATGATTTACTACCTATTTGCTACCTTAGCATATATTTTTTCCAGATTTTTTAGGCAAAAAATGACGATTATATAGGCATTTCAAATTTTGAACGAAAAAAAATTGTTAGAGTACCATCATAATTTACTACCTATTTGCTACTATTTACTACCTATGTTCACATATTTGCTACCTAAGTTTTAAAAAAGAAATAAATTTAATTAAGTGGGTAGTGATTCTGACGTCAGAATGACTGCCCATATTTAGTATTTCGTGGTTAGACCCTATATTTTGCAACTTTCTATGTACTATGATTTACTACCTATTTGCTACCTAAGCATATATTTTTTCCAGATTTTTTAGGCAAAAAATGACGATTTTATAGGCATTTCAAATTTTGAACAAAAAAAAATTGTTAGAGTACCATCATAATTTACTACCTATTTGCTACTATTTACTACCTATGTTCACATATTTGCTACCTAAGGTTTTAAAAAGAAATAAATTTAATTAAGTGGGTAGTGATTCTGACGTCAGAATGACTGCCCATATTTAGTATTTCGTGGTTAGACCCT
Organism: Thaumatotibia leucotreta; assembly: GCA_025490895.1. Classification (NCBI taxonomy): domain Eukaryota; kingdom Metazoa; phylum Arthropoda; class Insecta; order Lepidoptera; family Tortricidae; genus Thaumatotibia; species Thaumatotibia leucotreta. The sequence continues at coordinate 12,219 of JALPQI010022593.1, forward strand.
ATATTTTGCAACTTTCTATGTACTATGATTTACTACCTATTTGCTACCTAAGCATATATTTTTTCCAGATTTTTTAGGCAAAAAATGACGATATGTGCAAATATGTGAACATAGGTAGTAAATAGTAGCAAATAGGTAGTAAATTATGATGGTACTCTAACAATTTTTTTTTGTTCAAAATTTGAAATGCCTATAAAATCGTCATTTTTTGCCTAAAAAATCTGGAAAAAATATATGCTAAGGTAGCAAATAGGTAGTAAATCATAGTGCATAGAAAGTTGCAAAATATAGGGTCTATCCACGAAATACTAAATATGGGCAGTCATCCTGACGTCAGAATGACTGCCCACTTAATTAAATTTATTTCTTTTTTAAAACTTAGGTAGCAAATATGTGAACATAGGTAGTAAATAGTAGCAAATAGGTAGTAAATTATGATGGTACTCTAACAAATTTTTTTTGTTCAAAATTTGAAATGCCTATAAAATCGTCATTTTTTGCCTAAAAAATCTGGAAAAAATATATGCTTAGGTAGCAAATAGGTAGTAAATCATAGTACAAAGAAAGTTGCAAAATATAGGGTCTAACCACGAAATACTAAATATGGGCAGTCATCCTGACGTCAGAATGACTGCCCACTTAATTAAATTTATTTCTTTTTTAAAACTTAGGTAGCAAATATGTGAACATAGGTAGTAAATAGTAGCAAATAGGTAGTAAATTATG
>JALPQI010022594.1:0-14184 GCA_025490895.1 Thaumatotibia leucotreta
AGGTATTTTTGGCAAAAGAATATTTAACAACAAAGTAAACTAATAAATTTACCATTAGCCTAAAAATGTTTGCTAAAATGGGTTGGAGTATAGCAAAGTGGGTTTTATGTTGCAACCCAGTAAATTTTTCCCCAAAATCAAAAATGGGCGAGATATTCGACATCAAATAAAAAAAATTAACATAACATTCATCGTAATCTTGACCAAAATCTGCAGTGAGCGAGCGAAGCGAGCGAACAAAACCTTCCGGGGCAGATCCGACTCGGATAGGTTAGGTTAGAAGACTTAAGGCGGGAGCTTTGCTTCCGCCTTAGTCTTCGCGGTTATTTTTTTTTATTGTAACCGAGAAAACTTTTCCCCAAAATCGAAAATGGTCGAGATAGGTATTCGGTGAATGTACAAATATGTTAAACGTAGTTTTAGGTGACATGTAAAATATACAATTGATTTATTTATTAATTTATACATTGTTCTAATGTATTAATTGCTTAACGATTATTTGTCAATTGAGTTTTCGTAAAATGATACATTTGCGGAATAACATTTTTGCCACTTACTACATTGGTGAAACGTTTGTTGTAAAATAAATATTTGCTAACATTGTTTTGGTTAAACATTAGTGAACCGAATTAAAAATATAAAAAAATGTGTACGGGTTGGCTTATTGGGACACCTAAATATATTAAAAATGATTACTAACGATATTTATTTTTTCTTCTACTTTTGCTAAACCTATATTGAATGGGCACATAATTTTGGTACTACCTGTAGTCCTGTAGATAGGTTACCTTCTGTTTTTATTTTAAAATACCGCTTGATTTAAAACGCATTCCCTGCCCTTAACATTTCGATTTTTAGTAATTTTCAACTTTTGATACTGAACTTATATTTCTTTAAATTGTCTTGCTATTCATGTTGTGTCTACGAACAAAATATAACATGGAAGTCACACGCCATACAAAATTGCATTTATAAAATTGTCTTGAAATTGTGCTGAGACTTTTCGCGTCTATTAATATTTCCCATATAAGCAGTAGTATTGTATTGTATTCTGGCCAATTTTCCGCAACTAGACTTCAAACGTGCCTATTTGCGTGGACGCTAGATGGACATCGCTTATTGTATCCAGAATTCCAGATTTTTCAAGTTCGATCTAAACCTAGATCCAGCAGTAGACATCTAGTTATAACAGGAATTGATCTGACTAGCGTAGCATGTTAAGTACACTTAAACTGATGATTATCTTACAATGCATCAGGAAGGCTTGTTGTATGGGCAGAGTAATGCTTGAAAAAATACTATTCCACATTGGTAATAAGTATGTATGTTTTTCTCGCATTATGCGTTGTAAAATGATGTACAGATGTAGTGCAAAATCCTTTCTCTTCGGCTTTTCACTGATACATCCGAATTCATATTGCTGTCACAGTGAACTTCATACTGAAATTTAAACTTCATACTGAAGTTCACTGTGCACTGAAGCTAATTGAGACAGGGAGATGAATTCGGGCGTTTCCGTGAAAAGCCGAAGAGAAAGGATTTTGCACTTCATCTGTACAGTCACCACATGGGAATGTCGAGGCACTTGGCAATGGATGCAATTTGGTTGTGTAATATTATGGGGTTCGGTATTTTTCGTTAGTAGGCACGATCGCGACATGACCGATGTTTCCCGATGATATGTCAGTCAAATACGAATCTTTGTTGCGTCAAAATTTCAGTATGTCAAAACTAGTTGAAATAATAAAAATGTCTTCGTCTACGAGAATTAAGGATTAGTCATCAGCCATTATTAGACGCTAGATGTCGTTGTTCCTAGAGGAAACTGGATAACGACAGTTCATTAATAGATTTGTCTAAAACCGTTTAGTAATTTATTCGTATTTGCTTCAAATCGGTTGCCATGACTTATCTGACATTAATAGGCGAGGTATTTTTTCCATTCAAGATATTTATATAAATAGGCATGTTATCAACATACCTGGGATAACTCGGGGCATTTATACGAAAGTGATGTAGCAAAATATTTTATCCACTAAAAATATATCGATGTTTCTGTGAATGACAACATCAAAATGTTATTCGGCATAAATAAATATTAGGTACTTACTCTTCAATTAAAATAAAAAAAAATTTAAACGGGTAGTTACGCGTTTATTTTAAAATAGTTTTCAAAATATACAATTGATATTAAAATATCAATATTTAAATTGTCATTTTGATTAAAATGACATCTGCATACAAGAGGCTCGATATCAGAGATGACATCGAACCTCTGTACTGTAATCGAGAATGTTCAATAAGCACATCTTTTATTATAATTATATCGACATCTTTTTAATCGATATCAAATCCCTATAACTTGCCCCCAGTTATCCCAGGTATGGTTATCAAACAATTTTAAATTGTTTTTTTCATTGACAGAGACAAATGCTATTACTGTCTTTATTATTATTCGTTACAGCTCAGTTAACTTCTGTAATGTAACCTTTGTAGAAATATGGTATATATGGCTTTGACAATCTACCTATAATCCTATAATCTGTCAATAGCCATAAAAATGTTTAGTAGAAACTTGAAAGTTTCTGACTGAAATTCTAACTTTGAAAAAATACCTCTCAGTGACAGCCGTTAAAAGGAAAGTGAACGAAATTACTATCAGGGCTCTGAAGTTAGATTGACGTCTCCAGGACTAAAGCGGATGTTATAATTATAACGTAACTATAGTAACGTCAGCTTCCGGAATAATAGCGATCAATCATTGGTGAAACATTTTTAACCAACGGTAATGGTGGCGTAACCATGGTAATGTTACCTTCTGACGAATACGCGAGCGGTCATTGGCTAACCGTAGCAACGCCCGCCCCATTGGTCAGCAGAGTTCGGCCGAAGTCGTGATACCAGCCTCATAAGAGTTCGGAACCCGATTTGTATTATTCGACCAAGTTGCGAACAGTGGCAAGTGGCTCAACAATCCCGTGTGGTGACTGTACCTAGGTCAATCACTTTTTTATGTTACTTTTGGTTACGTTCTCCTGATTCTGTTAAACTATGATTTTAAGGGTGACCTTAAAATCATAATTTAACAGCATTACAATCAAGTGTTGTCTCCTGGATGACGTGACAGAATAACTAACAAAAAAAAGCGGATGACCCACCTATATTAGTAATTACGACACAAGTGCGAAAAATATGAAATTCGAAACGAAGTGGCGATGTTTTAAATCACGACCGAAGGGACTGAAAAACGTCGCACGATACTGGTACGAAATCGACATTCGTTCAGCTTAATTTTTTTCGTACTTGTATCGTCATGTACTATTTTGTTGAAATGTGGATTTTTTCACGCGATTCATTCGTGTCTCAACCGTGGACCATGGACACTCATTCGTAAAATTAAAAATATCTACTTTCCTCGCCTGTCAAAGTTATATACACCTAATTAAATCAAATTACATTATTAATATATTTTATTGGCATAATAAATATTCCAAGTGTAACATGACAAATGGAGACATTCAGCTTGAGTAAAAAATTCAATAACTTTTATAATTCGCCATTAAAATATTAGGGATTATTCAATAGGTAATTTGACAATTCAGAATATTGGTCCCATAGTACTTCAATATTGCGTAATACCGAGTTTCCAATTAGTTGAGTGTAAGGAAGGAATACAAAACTGGTTATTGTAAGTGTGCACAATCGGTTTAAACCGGTTGTTTCACTAAAGTCATAACTAGTTTTCCATCTCCTAAGTGTACTTTACAGAGGTAATGGACATTCTTTTCCCTTCGTTTCGCGGGAAGGTCCAAATTTATATTTCTGTCTTTATTAGCTTTAATCCCTAACCATTGGATTGTAACCGAAATTCATTGTTGGGCGGATTTTTATTTTGTTGTAGTTTTTTTTAATTTTCCAAATTGGGATTTTTTTACATTTTTTCTACCGAGAATCGCGAGCTCTTTCGATCCTCATAAGCAAAAAAAGTGTCCCGAAAATACCATATTTTTTTTGTCTTCCACGGAGTTACGGTCGATGATAGGGTATGAAAAATTGTAGCTCAATGGATTTTTTTTTGGGACACTTTTTTATTTCTATCAGTATTGAAAGGAAAGAGCTCGTGATTTTGAGTAGAAAAAATGTAAAAAAGTCCAATTTTAAAAACCGACAACAAAATAAAAATCCGCCCTGTTACATCAACATTAACTTAGACGTTTCCTTGAAAACCTGAAGGGAAATATTATACACTACCTCTGTAAATCGGTACTGGGACCACAGACAAGACTAAAGGGTGCTAAAGGGTACCACGGTGTGTCTATGCGATTTTGTTACGCGTTTTTTTTGTTCATTACCATCACCACTTTATTTACCGTTTTATAAAAGCAAACGAGACTAGGTATTATGCCAGAATTGCAGACAAACATGCGTCTGCTACAAGATAATCGAAAATGACACCACTATTTATACGCAGTTCGTCAATAATTTGGGAATGGTAATGACTTGATTGTTGCGACTGAATAATCGCATAGAACTACCCACTTATAATTACCGTCATTATCAAACCCCGGATGACGGGAGCAAAAATGCGTTTGTCACTAGTGCTTAGTTAAATATCGACTTTTCTATCGACATCCATACCAACATTTTATGAATTACAAATGTATTGATCAACAGTAATATAGGCAACCGTACGTAATCAGAGGCATTGCGATTTAAAATTGGTAAACAGTAATATGTCAATAATACCTAGTACCATAGGACAGTTACAAAATCGAAATTAAAGCCTAAAAAGCAGCTTGAATGTCGCTCAGAATTTCAAAGGGCACTTGTTAAGATTAGAGATGTGCAAATTGCGGAAACTTTCCAAAAAAATCTTAAATTTCTTGAAAATTTCACGAAACTTTCACGAAATATAATTGTAATTTAAATTTATGAAAAGGAAAGTTTCCATCCATACAAATGTCCATACAAAATATGGAAAGTTTCTGAAGTTTTCCTACATGAAAATTTCAGAAATCTGGAAAGTTTCCGTCGGCACATCTGTAGTTAAGATTACTTTTACATCCTCGGCGAAATTATTCACAAAAAATATCAGAATGTGTTGACTAAAAAAATTGGTGAATTCATATTAAAAATCTTATATATTGTTTGATATCTGGAAAAGAAGTGGAACTACTAGGGAAACATAATTAGCATAATGTATAAATTTCAAATTAAATAATCGTTCTTATGGATGTCGATAGAATAGTCGATATTTAACTAAGCACTAGTGACAAACGCATTTTTGCTCCCGTCATCCGGGGTTTGGTCATTATTAACCAAGACTAAAGGGTACTAAAGGGTGCTAAAGGGTACTAAAGGGTACCTTAGCGGTGTTCGCGTCCGGACACACGACGTGCTGGTAATTGATGTTGATGTAGTCTGTCCCGCTGCAGATGGTGAGGGATTTGTCTTCCAACGTCTCGCCGTGCTTGTTTAGCAGGTTCATACTCAGCTTTGAGTCCTGGGAAAAATCAAGAAGCATTAATACTGTTAACAATATTTTATTTTATTTATTCAAACAAGAAATATATAGTATGACAGTATCACAGCAGCGACAGGTGCCTACCGTCTAAATGGGGCTTAATGCTATCTCACTTATCGGGAATAGTCAGAGGGCGATGAGAAAAGCGTAGGACTTGTATACCTACTGTCGCACCGGTTGTTTACTGATAACTAGAACGGCGTAAAAGCCATACTTGGAGTATTAACATATGTTCTTTTGAAGGATGATTGGTCTGTTGAGACTAGTTTTGTAGTATGGCGCCTGTGTGGATTACTTACGGTGATGCCGAAATAGATAGGAGGATTTTATGTAAAGCACTGTACAATTTAAACGACACAACACTTAGATACAATACAAAACATCATTATAATATACCACTATCATCCATCACCTATCACCTCGCAGTATTTCAGACATACACACTGCCCATCAGCTTGCGAACAGATAACATTCAGGTGACAATGACAGAAGCGCGTTCAAAAATCTTAAGGTGCATTCGGACCAAACGAGCATTCGCTATTCTATCCCCCGCTCTACGAAATCAACGAATAACGTTTTGTGTAACGATCGAATTTCGTAGAGTGGGGGGACAGAATAGCGAATGCTCGTTTGGTCTGAATGCACCTTTAGAGCTCAAATAAGTGCTCAAATCGTTTACCACCAGGCGATACGTCTGCTCGCTTGCCTCCTTTCCTTAAAAAAAAACGAATACGCGTTGTTGGGTTGGATGTAGATACATTATAGACAGTGAGTGAGTAGTAAAAACCTGCTTGGCCTACTTAGATTTATCTCTACTTTTGGTATGTTAAAAAAACATCGTCTCAGAACTAAAAAAATCTAATTTAGTCTTTGTGGGAATTATTACCCCCTCCATATAATATTTCGTACTAATCCTATCCTAAATGGCTAAGAACACCCTGCATAATACCCGCTAAACAAGCCAATCGTGCGACCAAGTAGATTTGTGTGAGATTTATGAATTTATTTACTATTACTCTAGGCTTTGAATATCGTATCCATTGTTCTACGCTCAGTTTTGTCTATGCCAGTAATGCCTGAGACAGACGTGACGTCACATCGTAAACACAGCCTTTGTTTATGTTGACATGCCTAATGGTCTAATGTAACTTCATATGTCCCTGTATGATATAGTGCGTTAATCTAATAGGGGCTGTAAATTAAACTAGGCGTATATAGACTAGACATAAACGTACAAGTGGTAGCACATTCTCAAAATGAAGGTTTTCTCGAATACGTATGCCACTAGTTGGCGCCACTTAGCCGTAAGGTCTCGCTAAGAAACACAATTATCAAGCTACCAAGAAAAACTAACTAGAAGGTATTTTTATATAATTTTATTAACTCATGCAAAACATTTAAATACGAAACTATAGGCGTTCTGAGAATTTAGACAAGTTTCTGGACCTGACGCCTCAGTGCTGCCGCCCTGGTGAACGTCATTTCAGAAAACCCTCATTGCCTAAAATTAGGTAATGTACTTAGTACTAAAAATGTTATAAGGAAATTCTCATGCCTGTTGCCACTGAGGCACTTGTCCCACCAAAGCGAGTATTAAGCGATGAGCTATCGACTATTTTCTCGCCCAAGAAACGAACAAACAACACAATTTACGCTTATTCACACTTAAATTAATTGTTTTAAGTTATAAGCGCATTAGTATTTTGTCAAATTGAAATGCATGTCAAATTGAAATGTACTCAACATGCATTTCAATTTGACAAAATACTGGACACGAAATGTACAACAGGTGCAATACCAGAACATACATAAATTAACATCGATATAAAATACAATTGCTAGAGTATTCACCCGAATACTCTAGCAATTGTATTTTATATCGATGTTAATTTATGTATGTTCTGGTATTGCACCTGTTGGCGAACCTTAAATAAATAAAATAAAAACAAAAATTTCGTGTCCATGAAAGTGACAGATATCTTTATACTCGTATTTGGTCGCTAGATGCCCGACACTGCCGACAAGTACATTTCACTCAAAAGAATTCACTCGCCCGCAAAGCTAAATCTCGTCGATTGCTACTACTGGGTGACAGATGGTCATTCTCAACAAGGTTTCCCATGGAACAAATATGAATATCGCGAAAAAAAAAACTGTTTCCATACTGAACGGTGCGGAAGTGTTCATAACTTCCAGTCTCGTTTCATAATTATGTAAACATATTTGGAAAGGATTAGTATGAAGAAATGTATACATATTAATGAGCTCGAACTTTACTAGTCGTAAAAAAAGTATGTTTGTTCATATAGGTCCCATAGAGAACATTGTTTAGGAAGACCATCTTAACACGTTTCTCACAGTTTGGATCACGACTCCGATGTCACCCTGTATAATTTATTATGATTTATGACGCTATGCTCCCAACAGTTGACGATCGCGACTTTTGTCGTATGCATTACAGATAGGGCTACCACATATTCGATATTTCAGGTATTCGAATATTCCATTTTTAATTTATGATATTCGAATTGGAATCAGTATTCGATCAGTTTTAAGAATAACGTAATAAGTTTGAATTGCGGGTTAAATTACTTTGAATTGCAAATTTACGTCAGTTATTTCAAAAAGAAGAAAGAATAAGATATATTTATTATCACTAACAATACAAATTATGCTGTGTTAAGCCTCAAATTCACTTGGTATACACCCACTACTAATGTACTATGTACTAATGACATTTAGCTTTTGATCACCAGAACCACCTGTGTAAATGCCACTTACTGTAACTACTATGTCGTAATATTACTGTAACCTGTAATGTAATATGCCATTAAGCGAGATATTCTAACTGTACTTAATATGTAATTTCGGTGTAATGTAGTATAAAGTAAACTCGCAAAGTAGGGCGCCAAGGTTAGCTCCCGTGGGTCGTTAAGGATAATGGAGACTACTTCCACGTTTCGTAAACTTTTGACAGAACTTAATGGCACATTTTACGAGATTTATCGTTTTAATTTATATCAAGTACAGGGTAGCCAACTGGAGGTATACAACTTTTTTTGCCGCCATTTTGTTTTGGCGGTAAAATTGACAGTATTTGCAACGAAATTATTTTGTGTAGATACGGCAAATGTATTATAAAGCGGTTAACGACAGAACAACGTGTTTTACTTAAGAAGCCACAATAGAAACATTAAAAATAATGTTTCCCGGTCGGTTGATTTCGAAAAAGTACATTAACTGACCTCCAAGATCGCCTGATTTAACAGCTCCTGACTTTTTCTGTGCGGTTATTTAAAGGGATGTGTCTTTTCTAATACGTCAAAGAATCTTAAGCAATTAAAACAAAATATTCGAACCACGCTCACTGAAATAACGCCGGAAATGTGTGAAAACGTGATAAAAAAGGGAATGAAAAGGGTAGTCATCTCCGATGCTGCTTGAAGTGGACATTTGTCTGATCATTTTTCATGTGTAATGACCCTAAGACATCAGAAATTGAAAACAAAACATCATCTCATACAAAAATAAAATAAGTAAAAAAAGTTTTAAGTTAAACGGTTTTTATTGCACCAAAAACTAGAAAATAAAAATTAGTTGTAACTAACCGTAGATGCTACTTTATGTAGATTAGTCACGTGAAACTATTATCACTGTAGTCTTCCCAAGTCGGATGCTGAAAACCACGTTTAGCCTCTATGTCAGTGGATTAAGCGTTACCTAATCGCAGACTTTTACCAAACTTAAATAAAAACGTGGGGCGTACGTACTTGTGTTATTTAAGTCACTATCACTAGAAATCACATAGAAATCAAGACAGCAATAGTGTAACAAGTTTTGTTCTGGCCTCGATAAAATTTATTTAGCTCTGTAGAAGTGTTGGAACAGATGGATGATTAATTTGAAAATTAAAGCTACAATTACATATTTTGAACTTCTATGTTTCTTTATAATAACGCCCCACGTTTTTATTTAAGTTTGGTAAAAGTCTCCGATTAGGTAACGCTTAATCCACTGACATAGAGGCTAAACGTGGTTTTCAGCATCCGACTTGGGAAGACTACAGTGATAATAGTTTCACGTGACTAATCTACATAAAGTAGCATCTACGGTTAGTTACAACTAATTTTTATTTTCTAGTTTTTGGTGCAATAAAAACCGTTTAACTTAAAACTTTTTTTACTTATTTTATTTTCAAGTTTTTAGTGCAATTGTTAAGTTAATTTCCGATAATATACCTACTTATTCTAGATCAAAGATGTTGTTTGCAATATGCAATACAATTATGTATGCTAGCGTTTAACTCTCGCGCTTTAATCACGACACATATGTAAACGTATTGGACATTATTTTATGTGTAACGAAAGGGGAATCCCTGCTGAATAAATATTTTTAGAAATCCGACACTAAAAAAATGTCAGCCTTAATGCCCGAAGTGTCTCAAATGCACGTGTTATTCATAAAATACCTTAGATAACAGAGATCTGACTATGGAGCATTCCATGAAAACATCTACTTTTTGTCGCTTACGACTCACTATGGTAGCTACCCTAATAAAATATGCTAGCTGTTAGGAAACACTGTCAATCTTAAAGCCTTGATATGTTATTATTATGCCGTAACTCAGCTTACTAATTTAATTTTTCAAAAGTATTGAAAAGACAGTGTCGCTTACGACTTGTTTTCATGGAATGCTCCCAATAAGGAATATATCAATCAATTTGGTTTATTGAGAAAATCAAGTTTCAATTTTTATATTGTACATATTATACAAGTCGAATTTTGAGACTATAAAATATAAACTCATACTGTCAGTCGACCATCAGCTGGAGGGCCGCAGGCCCGACGGCTTGGCCTACGCGAACCACACACGCTGCCACTCTATCAGCTGGAGGGCCGAAGGCCCGACGGCTCGCCCTACGCCACGAGATCCACTCACGCTGTCACTCTATCAGCTGGAGGGCTCAAGGCCCGACGGCTCGCCCTACGCTACGCGATCCACTCACGCTGTCACTCTATCAGCTGGAGGGCTGAAGGCCCGACGGCTCGCCCTACGCTACGCGATCCATTCACGCTGTCACTCTATCAGCTAGAGGGCCGAAGGCCCGATGGCTCGCCCTACGCAACGCGAACCACTCACGCTGTTACTCTATCAGCTGGAGGGCCGTAGGCCCGACGGCTCGCCCTACGCTACGCGATCCACTCACGCTGTCACTCTATCAGCTAGAGGGCCGAAGGCCCGATGGCTTGCCCTACGCTACGCGAACCACTCACGCTGTCACTCTATCAGCTGGAGGGCCGCAGGCTCGACGGCTCGCCCTACGCGATCCACTGACGCTGTCACTCTATCAGATGGAGGGCTGCAGGCCCGACGGCTCGCCCTACGCGAACCACTCACGTTGTCACTCTATTAGCTGGAGGGCCGCAGGCCCGACGGCTCGGCCTACGCGATTCACTCACGCTGTCACTCTATCAGCTGGAGGGCCGCAGGCTCGACGGCTCGCCCTACGCGATCCACTCACGCTGTCACTCTCTCAGCTGGAGGGCCGCAGGCCCAACGTCTCGGCCTACGCGATCTACTCACGCTGTCACTCTATCAGCTGGAGGGCCGCAGGCCCGACGGCTCACCCTACGCGATCCACTCACGCTGTCACTTTTTCAGCTGGAGTGCCGCAGGCCCGACGGCTCGGCCTACGCGATCATCTCACGCTGTCACTCAATCAACTGGAGGGCCGCAGGCCCGACGGCTCGGCCTATGCGATCCACTCACGTTGTTACTCTATCAGCCGGGGGTTTGCAGGCCCCACGGCTCGGCCTACGCGATTCACTCACGCTGTCATTCTATCAGCTGGAGGGCCGCAGGCCCGACGGCTCACCCTACGCGATCCACTTAAGCTGTCACTCTATCAGCTGGAGGGCCGCAGGCCCGACGGCTCGCCCTACGCGAAACACTCACGCTGTCACTCTATCAGCTGGAGGGCCGAACGCCCGACGGCTCGCCCTACGCTACGCGATCCACTCACGTTTTCATTCTTTCAGTTGGAAGGCCTGCGCGACGGCTCGCCTTACGCGATCCACTCACGCTGTTACTCTATCAGCTGGAGGGCCGCAAGCCCGACGGCCTGCCCTACGCGAACCACTCACGCTGTTAGTCTATCAGCCGGACCCAACAGCTCGCCCTACGCTAACCACGCACGCTGTCGGTCTATCGGCCGGAGGGCCGCAGGATGTGGCAGTGGGCGGAGCTCGTTGCGCGTGGAACCGATAGCCGTTGGGGCGGTAAGGTTCTCGAGTGACGGTCACGTACCAGAAGGCGTAGCGTGGGTAGGACCTCCACAAGGTGGACTCATGACCTGGTGAAGGTCGCTGGATGCGGGTGGCACAGGGCCGGTCCTTGTGGTAATCTTTGGGGGAGGCCTATATTCACCAGTGAACGTCTTTCGGCTGATATGATGATGATAATGAAATCCGTATGCTTCTACCAAATATCTAAAGCAGTACTTTAAAATTTACATATCGTTAAACCTAGCGGTTGTGGCAGGCAGTAACACTGGAGTATCAGATTTGAGGACTTGGACGTTAGTATTAAATTCGCATGTTTGTACTTAATATCTAAAGAACTTCTTTAAAATCATATATCGATAAAAGATAAACCTTGCGGTTATTGTAGGCAGTACTGCAGCATCAGGAGTGAGGAGTTGGAAGTCAAGATCAGGCTGTTAGTATTTTATGCCAAACATGCTAGACTTTCATTTTCATGTGTCTAACACTCTCGGTTAAGGTAAGCAGTACGTCTGCAGCATCAGGACTTGAGGATACAAGGATACAAATATTATAATATTGCATTGTCATGGGGACTTGATAAGAGTTCCAAATTTTGTTGATTTTGGTCCAGTAGAAGTGGTCGAAAAATCGATCACAAGATTTGAAGCATCGACGACAGTTGATACGCGGTGAAGTTAATAAAAACCGTTTAATCACCATTGCGTCACGTTTTTTAGGGACACAAAATAAGACAACGAAAAGAATTTTGACCCATATGAGGACTGCATGCCTTTTCCCGACTCAAGCTTGTATAGTGCTTTTCTCAAACTTGTAATGAAATAAAAAAATAAATGTTACTAATCAGTTTCATGTATTCAAGTCAATACTTTGACGTTTATAAACAACAAAAAGGTGCTTTGTAGGTTAAGGCCTGACATTTTGTATGAAATTCCTTCAAGTCATTTTCGCTCGTAGAACCCGAAACAAGTTTGAGAAAAACTCTTTAGTATATAATCGAGCGGCAGTGGGGTTTCCCGACTAAGCGTCGTTTACATTTCGTCGCTATTTTCGAAACCTCGGATCTACAGAAACCAATTCATAGAATTATCGTCTTTCTCTCACTCTGAATAAGGGTGTTTTTCCCATAAAGTGTGTTGCAGATACGGGGGTGTGTAAGTATCGCGGCAATTTGCTTGTCCATGGATAGTAAACGTTTTATCGCAGTATAATGATGACGGATGGCTTCCGTTTCCGACTATGCCACACTCACCTTTGGCACGCCTCCAGCACGAATGTCACTGACTTGGCACAACTCGATCACGTCACCATCCTGAAACAAAAGCGGTTTACGTTAATTATTACTTTTTAATGGCCCTGCGTGCCACTGACTCGGAGCGGAGCGGAGCTGTGCAAAATTGACAAATTACATTCTTCAAAATCGAATTCGAAACACTGTGATGCGGTGTCATTGGCCGAGCACCTATAGCTCCGCTCTGCGTCAGTGGAACCGCACCCGTATGGGTCTAAAATAGGGCATTTCTCCGAGCGTTTCAACCGCCGTGACTTCGGTGGCAGGGTGGCAGCCTTATCACACGAATCCTGTGAGAGACGCAAGAACTTTTGGATTTATTGGTACAGAAGTAGTGCAAAATCCTTTCTCTTCGGCTTTTCACGGAAACGCCCGAATTAATCTCCTTGTCGCAATTAGCTTCAGTGCAATACAGTAGGAGGCCTTTAACACGGGAGAAAAATGAAATGAGTGACTCCTTAAACTATCGGCAATAATCCTGTAAAGGTCCCGGTGTTTCAAAGTGGTTAAGTTCGGAGATATTGTCATTCAAAGCTATGGACCTTTAGTACTGGATCTTGGCATCACGATATCGTAGCTTGTCAGTCGCAAGACATCTTGATAGTATGCCAGGTACGAAGTCATAACAATAATTTTGTTTTTATTTTTACACTAATTTGTTACGGTTTAAAAAAAATATTGTACATTTTTCAATGATTCAAAAATGATAAGTTATTGATAACTTTTAATTCAAGTAAATGAACCCATAATAATGAAAAATACATGAACAAAAAAAGTTTTTTTTTTAATTACAATATGTGGAAATGATTGTTGATCAGCTTATTAATGCACCGTTTAAATTTTCGCCCCGGTTGTAGGCCACACACTGTATATACTGAAGTTCATTGTGACAGCAATATGAATTCGGATGTTTCCGTGAAAAGCCGAAGAGAAAGAATTTGCACTACATCTGTAGACGTAGTTGACAACTACCAATACATAGGTCACTAGATAAGTTCTGCAACAAATAGCCATACATAGAAAATACATACATACATATACATATATTGCATAACTTATCTATGTATATTAGGGTGCTTCTTATTTT
>JALPQI010022595.1:0-12326 GCA_025490895.1 Thaumatotibia leucotreta
GTATAACTTACGATAAAATACCATTTATGACCACCAGCGTAAAGTGAAGTTAGTAATACATACCACAATTTTTAGATTATTTTCTCCGACATATACTGTGGTAAGTGCAATTCCGGCAAAAATATGAAATATATCAAAAAAGTAATTATATCATTATAAAGACAGTATATTTATTAATGTTTATGCCAATTTTCAAAGCAATCCGTTGAACTATGTGACCACCATACACATTTAAAACTTTAAAGTGCTCTCCTGTAAACTTGCCATTTTCGACTTACGACAACTTACGTAGGGGCCGTCGATCTTAGTTTTATATGTCCCTCATTCTGGGAATTGCCCCAAAGTGTACGTCTATAGTTAACAGTCGGAAAAGTAAAAAAAACAGGTATTTAATTATAAACGTAAAACAAAATATTTACTGGTTGATAATTTATGCAAAAAAATATAATAATATTTGTACCCCTATTAGGTAACATACTAAATTCTATATATTTATTGTGTCGAACATTGACACACCAGGAACATCCAGAATAAAAATATTATCTAACTTACAAGCTAAAATACCGAAAATATACAATACTATACGTTTCATTTGTACCTACATTTGGAAAAATAATCTCATGTGGTAGCTACTTACCTACCTAAACCTGCATTAGGTTATAAATAAGAACATGTAATGATCAGAAATATGTCAATTCTTCTTATGATTACCTCTCTCTTTTAACTAATTTAACTTTTTCGTTATACTTCTAAACAAACAACATCACTTTATTTCGTTGCGAAAATCGCTAGAAGTAATCCTTACTTTTATTCTTCAATATGGTGACAACTTTTACAAAATATGTCTAATATTTATTTTATTAGCAAGTATACATCAATCTACTTTAAAATTCTATAGAAACCACTGTTAAACAGTGTCAATACATTTATATGATATACGATTTGGTTATAATTTATTTTCTATTGTCATAGTGTAAAGCTCATTTCTTTAGTTCTGATAGCTATAATCTTTGGAATCATCTTTGGGATGTGTTATACTGCACAGATATTGAAACAGTATTTTATTTATAAGAACATTAAATTTACTGCCTAAATAACGTCAACAAAACCGTATCGGCCGCAGTGACATGTACCTAAAGGAGGAATTGCATTTAGTAGGTGTTACTAAAAATTATAAACCTAACTGTCTTTGCATTCGTTGATTATAAATCAAATGATGACAGTAATGCTTGTAAGCTTGTAAACGTAAAATATCAATACGTACTTATGCAATCTATGAAATTGCATACTCTCAGTAATTTGATTATAATTTGTTTTTTTTTCAATAATACCTCTGTGGTGTTAACGATTGCTATCTAACACATAAAATTGCTTTTTAAGAATTTTTGGTGCTAGAATTAAAAAAAAAACTATTTTTACGACCAGTTACGATAACAAAATACAAAAAAAGCTTAGCTTATGTATCTATTACTCCTATTAGCCTAATACTTGTAAAAAACAATACTTTCTCAGACTAGATAATAATTACTCAATATAGAAATATATATTTATATATTTAGTATAAAAATAAACTAAAATATATCTTTGCTTTCGTGATTTCACAATGTAAGAACTATCAGCGTAACTCGACCTTCTTGTACAGTCACTATATAATATATCGAAACTGCCAAGGTGCAACGTGCATTCTAATGCCATGAGAATATAGGCCTGATTAGATGTTTGTGAGTATCCTGGCTGCTCTGAAATACCTGATGGTGACTGTAGAAAAACTTCAGATTCCTCCGGTATCTTCGTAGACGACGGTAAATAATCGCTCTACCTAGACTGACTAAATTGAAATTTATTTATGGAATGTCAGAATCTTTAACATGCAAATTAGGAATATGTTTATAACACATCAGAATATCTTTAATAGTTAATATTTCACATATTCATTGTTTTGTAATGTAAGTACAACAACAACAAGATTGTAGAAGTTATTTAATACTTAAAGTATACCAAAATCTATCTGCCAAGTTATTAATTCGGAGTGCAAATCGAAATTATTAAACTTATTGCCTACCTATATAATATTTGCTCAATGTGACCAATACTATAACAACATCAATGTTTCCGTTATAACTATAAACAACGAACGGAAATCCATGAAACTAGAAATCATTCAGACTCCATGTTGCTAAAGCAAAACTGTGATTTTGCGCTAAAGCAATTTGGAACATTTCTTGACACTTTTCTCTCCCTATTATTTGACACGCATAGGTACATTAAACAGGTATTGTATAATGCAGTCATTCTCTGAAAATAAAATTTGTCTGCGGCGTCTAATTGCCACGACCAGTTCCGTATATGTTGTATGAAAATAAATGGGGCGTGGTAATTAGACCTAGACATTATATTTTTTGTACATTACCCAATTCACAGGTCACAGTTTGTTGCTTAGCAACGGGTTGTCCAAATTATTCTAGGTTCATGTTCTATTCAATATTTTAATAACAGATTAATTTATTTACTGAGTATGAGACATGAGTTAGTTAATTATAAGTGCCACAAACTTATCTGACCCGGTGACAACGACGCTGCTATTGGATTGCAATAAAAAATACATAGCTTTAATCAAAACAAAAATCACGATCGCGTCAATTGTGCTACGAAAGTTAGTCCTACAAACTATATGGTCTATTCTATAACTATAGGTAATCAAATTTAAAAAATGTAGGTGCGTACCGTACACACCTATTGTTGATTGCTCTTAGACAATTTGAATTCGTCGCCTTTTTTCATTGCTTAGAGTTGTTATTGTTACACAGAATTTAACTTCGTAACACAATACATAGTACATTACTGCAAAAGCCGGGAAGTAAGGTCTTGCAGGCCGAATAGATATATGTATGCCGAATAGGTAAAGGATGCATTTTCCCGGCTGAAGCTTGTACAGTGCTTTTCTCAAACAAGTTTTGTTTTCATTAAAGGCTTTTAACTGTGTACCTACATTTTTTTTTAATTACTAAAGTATTGCCGGTGTAAATGAGTTGTTTACGATTTATGACGAGTAGTTTTACAAAATATGTACACGGTGGAATTTAATCGGTGAACAGGAACCCATTTTTCTAATTCAGTAATCGATGGCGGTCACGTTTATGTAGTACTTAAGTGGAACCAAGTTTTTTTTTTAGCATAAAAAATTTTTATGTTGAAATTAAACTTTAATTAAAATTTATTGTCACCCTACTAATGGTTTAGTCTGAAAGTTTAATACCTCT
This sequence comes from Thaumatotibia leucotreta, assembly GCA_025490895.1. Taxonomy (NCBI): domain Eukaryota; kingdom Metazoa; phylum Arthropoda; class Insecta; order Lepidoptera; family Tortricidae; genus Thaumatotibia; species Thaumatotibia leucotreta. Next base: position 3,261 of record JALPQI010022595.1, read on the forward strand.
TTTCAAACTATCAGCCATGCATCGCTCTTATTTTACATAAGAATAGAGTCTATCGCAAAAATTAAAGTGTTATTGCTCATTTATGTTTTAAGTTTCTATGGCTGATAGTTTGAAAAGAGGTATTAAACTTTAATTTCAACAAATTTTAATTTGAACATAAAAAAAAATTATGCTAAAAAAAAAATTGGTTCCACTTAAGTACTACATAAACGTGACCGCCATCGATTACTGAATTAGAAAAATGGGTTCCTGTTCACCGATTAAATTCCACCGTGTATAATTACATCTCACTAATTTCATATTTAAACCTATATCGAACGTTGTTCCAATTATGGCCACCGTCAGATAAGTTTATGGCATGCGCCGCTATACTTACTCGACTTCGTATCTGCAACATTCATATGATGGAAAAAACACCCGTATTCAGGGTAAAAGAAAGGTGACATTTCCATGAAGATTGTTGTAGATCCGAGGTTGAGTATGCTGTATGGAATATCGTCGCTATATGTACTTACATAGCGACGATATTCTGACAGATCGGGAAATGTAAATTGTTTACTAACTTTGAAATGCAGCAAACTGTCATAAAATACAAATAGAGCCATCTATAGGTCCCGGTAGGTAAGAAATAAATCCAGGCTCTCAGTTCAATACAATTTCTGGGTATTTCTTACATAGTTTGACAGGTGTGTCACGGCCATGAAAGTTAAAGGTTTCTTGGAAGTCAATAATAGTCAGGAATATTTATTTGTGCCCCAGTATCGGGCTTTATGTTCATATATAAAAATATAGAAAATTAAGTTTAGGCGACGTTGACTTTGGATACATGGCTTTGACAACTCACAAATCTAAACGAGAAATACCCTCTTACATAGTTTGACAGGCGTGTCACGTCACGACCATGTTCGAATGTTATGGCTTTCCAGGAAGTCTAACTTTTAATACTTATACGTAAAGCCCGAGCATTCTATTCGGATATGAAAATTTTGAAAATTAAGTTTTATGTTTTTGTACCTACATGACTGTGCAAACTCACCAAACTATATGAGAAATATTCGTTTAATCAATTACTTTTAGGTTATAATTTGTATTGATTTAGGCTCGAGTTCAGCAAGCTTTTTATCGAAGACTAACGCTCACTTTCGGATAGAAATATCAATAGTATTTTGACACTAGTGCTTATTCAGATAAGCGTTATTCATTAAATAATAGTTTGGTGAAATCGGGCTTTAACTGTTAGGATTTACTTCTCCACCGGTTCAAACGCTTCGTTCGTACGCATAGGCCATCTACTTAAAGTGTCATTACCGTGTCCCTAAACATAACCTAAATAAGTTGACAGCTAGAATTGTTTTTGTGCCTCACATGCGGATTCCCGAACGCCCCACAACACTGGTGATGATTTGCGTTCTTCGTGTGATGATGACCATGGATTGGCGGGTTTTTATCTTTCATGGAGTCTTTGTGGGATTTCACGCATTTGTGGGGGGCTATTCTGGCTTTGAAGCGCCCGACTTTCCCTGGTTTGGGGTTTTCGGTGATGACTTCTGAGACGGTGCAGATGTGGGCGTGACTGAGCTCGTGAGCGTCTTGGTATTCTGTATCAGTTTCTGAAAAATTGAGAACAAACGTGAAAAGGTTCGCAGGCGTAAATTGGATGCATGTAGCTCGGTGCCGGAGAGAATGGAAAGCATTGAAGGAGGCCTACACCGAAATGGTCGAAAAAGGCTAAGAAAAAAGAATAAGTATCTGGATCTATTGTAATGTAGTATTATTTTAGTTCTGTTGCTATTGGCCACAACTTTTACTAAAAGGCGAACCGAATTTGACATCATATATTATCCTTGCTTCTTAATTCCTTTTTTGTACAAAAATAATATCGCTAGGAACAAGCTAACAAAAAGACATCAAATTTAATTGTTTATAAATATTGGACTTCATATAGGTACCAAAGAAAGAACGATCAAGATCACCAACGTCTGGGGTGGGAATCGAACCCACGTACTCAGCTTTCGCGATTTATTGAAGAATTCATATGATATTAGAATTTTCTCAACTCTTGTTCTCTCATAACTTGCATACCTAATACCAGTATTACGTCATAAATTCTGCCTTAACCCTCTAATGCATATGAAGCCAAATATGGTTTCATTGGTTTTGGACTCTATTGACTGCTGTTAGAGTTCAAATTTGAAATGCATTTTTGCCTGTCTTATGCATTAGAGGGTTAAGAGGTTTACTTTTCGCCGCTATACTTACTTAATGCAACAATCACTTGACGTACAAAAAATCGCTACTACACATACCTATTTCTTCGGTGCTGTGCTGCAGCAGGTCTGCGCCGAGGCAGGCGGGCGGCGCCGAGCGGGCTGGGGACATTCGAGCTACGCACTGTAACATAGTCGGTGGGTAAATCCATGTTACTGCCATGAAAGCGACTATCAGGCACTGGTTTCACCAAAAGCGATGTAGCGATTCATACCTCGGCTAATTCGGCTATATACATGAACAAAAGATAATCGGTGTCGAGTAAAGAAAAGAGCCACGGTGACATTTGTAGTTTACCGCTGCCAAGGGTTAAAGCACTTCAATTGGTTTAGCCAAACGCGAGTAGCTCCGAGTAGCTGTAGACTTTACTCTGTCTCCGATACTGTGTTCTCTTTACTATACTGTGGAACCAAAATTCCTGACCACAGCTGCTCGGTACCTCCAATTAAGCCTAGCGATGTAAGACATCAAACATACAAATGTAAACGTGTAAGTGTATTTTTAAGTAACCTAGAACTTGTATGTTTAGTTAAACTGTAAATGGGTCATTCTCTGAAAGTTGGCCTGCGTCCTAATTGCCGCGTCCCAAACGAAATGAAAAGGGTCGTGGCAATTAGAACCCAGGCAAACTTTTACAGAATGACCGAAATAAAAGTTGGTAGAAATAAATAAAATAAAACTACGAAAACGGATAAACTCGCGTATATTAACTAATTTTAACTTCAATCCGACGTTTCGAACACTTTACAGTGTTCGTGGTCTGCGGATGACTGACAATGGAGGAAATTTGATAGATCTACCTCCATCAAAATAAGAAAGATAAGTACAAAACTACCCACCAAAGAAAAAAAAATATATATATATTTTCTTCGGTTACCGCGAGGATTACTCATGAAATAAAACTATGAAAACGGATAAACTCGCGTATATTACACACCGCCGTGAATTTGTCATCCGCAGACCACGAACCCTGTAAAGTGTTCGAAACGTCGGAATGAAGTTAAAATTAGTTAATATACGCGAGTTTATCTGTTTTCATAGTTTTATTTCATAAATAAATAAAATAAATAAATACTTACTGCCGCCTCGGCCATGCTGTCCTCCCTGTCCTTGGAAGGCGGTGCGGTGCCATTTCTGCAAGGGGACGTCGCACTGTAACTACAGACCGACGAATGACTATTGATGTGCTACTTTAAATCACATTTTAGTACAGATGGTGCCTTTAGGCTCTAGTGCGAGAAGTGTGTCATTTTACGTCAGGTCCAAAACTTCGGAGGGCCATCTGCACTAAAAAACGTCGTACAAGACACGTGCAAAAACGAAATTCGTAACTCATGTCGATTAACATCGCCATTCGTTTCGAATTTCATGTTTATCGCACTTGTCTGACGCACGTGTGAATTAGGCCATTTAATTAATTAGGTAACACATAGGTGTTTCTTATAATAAACTAAACAAGAATCCGAAAGTCAGAATTAAACCTACTCCGAATTTGGTAACCTCCGCTCAAATCAGTAATGCTTAAAAAATATGTTTACGTAATGTAGTATGCAGTGAACTCATGGACTTTACAAAAAGACTAGTCTAATATTTCTGATAGTCTGATATGTAAGCTGATAATCTTAGTTTAAGTCATAAGTAGGTGAGATTTTACAGAAAATGCTGTATTAGGTAGGTACTTTACTATTGCACTTTTACTAACTTTGGTTTGTTAATTATTTATATTTGTATTGTAAATATCCAATATTGGATACACAGGGTGTAATCGATAAGTGTTTACAGGCCATAATTCCGTAAATGTGAGAGATATCAGAAAACTTTTAACTGATATCGAAAGTAGGTACGTTACTCAACGAATAAAATTACATTAATAACTTTTACTTTTTTTTTAATAACGGTGAAATGCCTCGGTCGTATTAAACTAGTATTTGAATGAACGGTTACCTACTAAATGTATGGAAGGGTTTGAATTTAATATTTAGGATATTTCAGACTCAATTTCAAAAACGTAGGTACTTTCGATATCAGTTAAAAGTTTTCTGATATCTCTAATATTTTCTGAATTATGGCCTGTAAACACTTATCGATTATACCCTGCATATAAATTTTAGATACCACTACGTCACCCTTTTAGCTGATACGAGTGAACGTATCAGTTTTTAACAAATTTGGGCAAAAAGTAACCCGATTACTCCTTCCGACAACTTGAATGTAATTTACAGAAGTAATCAAATTACTTTTTGCTCAACTCGAGTTTTATTTGTTTCCACATTGTATCCCCAGAACCGAGTCTGTCCGTATCATTACCATATCGAGTTGAGGCTATCGACCGTGGTCCGCGCGGGGTCCGTGGCGAGCGACTCTGCGTCTGCCCAGTTGCCGCCCAGGCTTGTCGAGTTGGACCTCGAATCTGGAACCAACGGTCCATGTTTAGAGTGCTTACCCTTTTGAAAGCCACGCAATTGGCAATGATCAGCAGTGTTATTCACTAAGGAAACCGCGTTGCTGTCAGCGCTGTGTCAGCGCTGCGGCAGCGTCGAGCCTAAAAATGGTATTCACTAATGCACTTTAAACGACACTAGTGCCCGGCGACGAATGCGGCGTGAGCTGGAACTACACTGCTTCGAGAGTTTGACGTTTAATGTACGAACTTCGTATTCTGTAACGAAAACAAGCGACGAACTCGCCCACGACCGCGCTCACAGTGTAGGATTCCGTAGTTATTCAAAACGGAATGGCCGACTATGTTCGAAATAGTTTTATTTTAAAGTATTCTAAAAGACCACTAATAAATATTTTTTTGGACCAACGGATCAAAAGTAAGAGGGGGGGACACATTTTTTTTTATTCTGGTGCGGTTATCGCCGAAAATATTGCCTTAAGAAAAAAATCTCGTAAGACCCTTATTCTTTTAAGAGACTTATTCAATGATACGCCATAGGTACTGTAGGATTATAGCAAATAAAAAAAAATATCCCCACTTCACCAGTTGGGGAGATACAAGATTTTTTTTTATTTCAATTTTTATTCTACCACTTGGCATAATTGATAGGCATACCTGTACCAAATTGCAGATTTCTAGTACTAACTGCCATTGAGCTATGATGCGGACAGACAGACGGGCGGACGGACAGACAGACATGGAAAAACTATAAGGGTTCCTTGTTTACTACGGAATCCTAAAAAGGCCTCTCTTGTCACTTAATGCGTATGGCATTAGGAGGTGTTGGCCATAATCGCACCGCTGGGCAAGTAGGCTAGCGATCGCAGTAATGTCAACTATGATGACGCTACTACCCGTCAATAATCTGCAATAACTGAATACTCAGTGGCACTTGGATCCCTTAGACGACTCTTACGACACCCACTAGAAGAGTTGGGCTGGAAACACATGTATTCAGTATTTTTTCCTACTTCTAGAAGCTTCTACCTTTAGTCTTCTCAGTCCTATTCGGCGAATTGGCTATGCTCCGTCGCGCAACATCCTGAAACGTGACAGGAGAGTACATCCGTCGTTCCTCTACCGGTGACGTCACAGTTGGTGTGGCGTGACCCTGGCTCCGGACTGTTGGAGTAGAAGGCTGGACTAGCTGGTTCCCTGAAATCAGTTGATGAGCAATTTTAAAAAGTTTTTGTACAATAACCTCCTTCATATTGATAAAGATTGGTAGGCTGAAGTCAATCTGGGTCAGAACGGAAGAACAGCGCTGGCTTTGCCAGATACATAATAAGTTGTTACCCTTTTATGGTAAGCTATCATTGTGTGTTTCATCATCATCAGCCAATTGACGTCCACTGCTGGACATAGGCCTCCCCCAGAGAGTTCCACAAAGATCGGTCGTGAGCTGTCCGCATCCATTGGACACCCGCAACCTTTACCAGGTCGTCGCTCCATCTTGTGGGGGGCCTTCCCACGCTGCGCCGTCCAGTGCGTGGTCGCCACTCGAGAACACGCCGACCCCACCGGTCATCGGTCCTCCGGGCAATATGGCCAGCCCACTGCCACTTCAACCTGGCGATTCTTCGGGCTATGTCAGTCACTTTCGTTCTTCTGCGGATCTCGTCATTCCTGATGCGATCTCGCAGAGAAACCCCGAGCATTGCCCTCTCCATCGCTCGTTGAGTGACTCTGAGCCTCCTAATGAGTCCCATAGTGAACGACCACGTTTCAGATCCGTAAGTAATCACTGGCAACACACACTGGTCGAAGACTTTCGACTTGAGACACTTTTGTGTGTTTATTTTTAATTAAATCTTTGTCTACTGTACTTGTCTTAAATTAATTTTATTTCATTTCATTTCAATGATGCTAAGCAATATCTACCTCATTTCCCAAAATGTCTGAGGAAGTTTCTGTACTGCCTGTATGACTTTGTTGACTATGACTTGCAACTTGATACTTACTATAACTTGTAGCTTGATACTTGTATAGGTATCTACTGATATTATGGCTATTATGATTCTTACTAAAGATACTAGGAAGAGAGACATCTACATAGTCATCCGTTATTGTAATGAGCAACGTTCATCATCATCATATCAGCCGAAAGACGTCCACTGCTGAACATAGGCCTCCCCCAAAGATTGCCACAATGACCGGTCCTGCGCCACCCGCATCCAGCGGACTCCTGCGACCTTCACCAGGTCATCGGTCCACCTTATGGGGGGCCTACCCACGTTCATTTGTATTTATTTACCTGAAAGACTGATCAAAGAGCTTGGTCCAGAATTCTGCACGGCATTAGGCAGCGTCTGCAATCCATTGTTCTCCTTGTTCATGAACTGCTGAGCTGAATACTCCGCTATAGAATCCCTGACGTCAGCAGCTCTTTCCCATTCAGGTTCGGTGCCTGGTTGTAATTGCGGTGATATCACTTTGGTCAGCGACGGTCTAGATTCTCTACCTTCTAGCCAGTAGGTCTTCATTGAGCCTGAAATCGAAACCAGTATGTTGAGAGCTAGAATGGCACAAAAATTTGACGTTTGCCCAGGAGCGGGACATAATAGGCACTAAATAATAAGTTGCTTTGGCTGCAGACATACCAAACAGAGATGAAGTTACAGACAAAGAGTATGATTTTTAAACTTTCCAAAAAATACTCCTGTAAAAGTCACTATGCGAGTATTATTAAAGTAATTTGAAAGAGTCAAAAGGGCTTATCGCCAACACACATAAGATAACTTACCAATTATGCTCTTTATGGTCACTGTAATAAAGGTCATGAATATCCAGTTAACTATGTATATTAACGTTATTCGCAGATTTTTTATTTTTGGATCTTTACAACTGGATAAATAGTTCTCTCTAAAATGCTTAACAAATTGTGTGCTGCTTAAGTTTTCAATTCATCACTACAGTAACAACTCATTACCTAGACAGTCAGGTCATTACATTTTCAACTTCACTTATTCTTCAATATTCCTGAAACACTAACCTTTCCCTTTAACCTGTATCTCCCCTCTCTCCTGCACCATATAAGATGGCGATAGCAGTTCCCTCGTCGTCTGCGATATGTGGATCCTCATGGCTTCAGAGGTGGACTCCATCCGCGAGGCAGTATTGACGGAGTCTCCAAAGAGGCAGTAGCGCGGCATCTTGAGGCCCACGATGCCGGCGACCACTGCTCCAGAATGGACTCCTACCCTTATTGATAGGTGAGAACCTGGAATAGTAAAGGAAGGATTAGGATAAAGCAAAAGACTGGTCTTATTTTCTTTACATTTGTCTATTTTGGGCACCTGCTTTCGTGATATCTTCATAGGTAAGTGGCGATTGGTGGCACTGAGGTACCTACTTGTGTCGCTATGCATTATTTTAAAAATAATCTAGAAATTAAAAGGATGGCCATTGGCCATTTTAATGTTAAAAAGATGAACACAGGCTTAAGCTGCGTTGGAAGCATTTTTTGATCAATATCAGTTGCGATTATTATGCGCCGGTATCATTACATTTCTTTTGGAAACGAGTTAGAAACTTGTAATTTTGTTTTTGCAATACAGATTAAAAACAGTTTCAAATCAGGACTGAGATTTTTCCTTTAAGTCTTATCTTCACCTGCGTAATCCAGGGTTAGGCCACTAATGCGAGGTTCAACGGTCAGAAGTATCGAAAATATCTTAAGCTGAGTTTACATTCGTAAAAGTTATTGCTGCAAGTTTGAAAAGTACCTAGCTATCGTTTGGGTTCGTGGCAAACATCTGCATCTCCTTCTTGCATAATAATATAACGTTGCGCGTTGTTGCAAAACATGTAGGTGTAGATTTACCTTTAACGTGGCTAGGTATTGTGTTGGAATACATACATTATCCGATTGTCTTCTTTTTAGTGCTACATTTTGATGTCTGCTCTTATCTAATATTTACGTTAGTCTGTACCTGTGCTAGGGTCCTTAAGGTCAGTAATAGCATCCACCATATCGAGTGCCATGTCGCAAACTTTCTCGGCATGATTGTCTTCTTTTTCTGGTGCCCCAGAAACCACCATGTATGCGTCTCCTATCGTTTCCACCTGTAATTACATAAGGGCAGTTTTTAAAGCATGAAAAATAACTAAGAAAAACATTTATTTGTGACACAACATAATATACACATTAAATATAAAAGGAACACGAATATAAAAATAACAAAAAATAGTGCCACAAAATGGTCTCCAATTCAGCATATTGCTGACCTGTAAACAGTCCAGCGGTGGTGGAACAATAGTAGACTTCGCATGTCATTAGTGTGACAATTGCGACAGCATGTTGCGGCGAGATAAACTACTCGTCCCTCTTTTCTTGACGTGTAGGTATTAAAAAC
>JALPQI010022596.1:0-23346 GCA_025490895.1 Thaumatotibia leucotreta
AGGCAAATATTTCAAAGGTCGAGGAAGTTTTTCGGAACAGTCGAATCATCATCATATCAGCCGAAATACTGATGCACTGCTGAACATAAGCCTTCCCCTAAGGTTTTCACAATGACCGGTCCTGCGCCACTCGCAATCAGCGGACTCCTGCCACCTTCACCAAGTCATCAGTCCAACTAGTGGTAGGCCACGATACGAGTTCCGGTACGAGGCCGCCACTCGAGAACCTTTCCGCCCCAACGGCCATCGGTTCTACCTGCAATGTGCCCCGCCCACTTCTACTTCAGTTTAGGTAAGCATGAAAATAAACTGACAAAATAAACGTATTACTATTTATTTGTAACTTTTGTCCTTTGTGTGTTACCGTCTTACACTACACCGTATTTGGGCCAATCAACTTTTCGATCGACACTATTTTGTCCCGTAACGCAGGTGACAATTTCATCAAGTTTGCTAGAAAAAATGCTTATAAATTGTACATGCGTTAGGCCCCACACAAGTTCACATCGATACATTTAGGCCCCAATTGTTTTTCATTGTAAATATGTGTATAGTATTAATTGACGTACATTTGTAAGTTCTTGAAAAGTAACGCAGCAGACGGAAAATTATAATATATTGGCCGTGCGTGTCGTGACTGCAGTAAGAATACATTTGTTACCACCCCAACTCCTTCGGGTGTCGTAAGAGTCGACTAAGGGATTGAAGTGTCACTGAACATTATTTGACGAACTATTGATGATGGGCAGCAGCGTCATCATAGTGGACACATTACTGCGATCGCCAATCCCAGCGTGGCGATTATGGGCATTTACCTCCTAATGCGTCTATACGCATAGTCAATAGGAGAGGCCTACGTCCTGCAATGGACTATCATAGGCTGATGATGTGATGATGAGACAGAAAATACGTAGATTGGAAAGTTGATTGGCTCACCTACCAAGTTACACTTGCGATAAATGTTTTGCGGCCGATTTGTATAGAAATGGTAACGTTTATTAATTACACTGTGATGAAAGTGGGGTAATTGTTCGCTATTGCCAAGCTACCTGGTCAATAGTATACAGTACATTGTGTATCAAGGGAGGTAAGTACGGAATTACTAACGAGAGTGTTAGAAGCCCGACGCCGTCAGGCGGAGGGCTTTTATGACTCGAGTTAGTATTCCGCTTACCGACCGTGATGCGTACAATGTTTTTCATCACACTTGCCGACAAAAAAATAAGTTTTAAGGCATAATATTATTGAATGACGTACTGACACTTCTATTACTCCGTAAGGAATTTCACTTTTCTATTACTCCCGCTTCGCACTCAAGCAATGGCGCGCTTAGACAGCAAGTGTGATGAAAAGTTACTTACTACTAGGCACTGGCATCGTCTAAATCACCGTTAACTCGAATGCTAAATGTTAGTCGTTACCGTAATCGGTTTTATCGAGCAGTCAACAGTTAAAAATTGGTTTTGCCGGCGTGGTTAATGTGCTTCGGAGTCGTCGTCTTAATCCAGGGTCGCGCCGGCAGGCTCGGTAAATACTAATCTTTGCCAAAGCTATTTGCCCAAAGAGTAACCGGAAAAGAGACTGTTGAAAAAAATATATATCTAGGAACATCTTACACAAATCGACTTAGTTAGCTCAATTAAGGCTTGTGATGTGGGTACCAAGTGACGATATATATAATTGATAGATACATATAGATACTTATATACATAGACAGCCGTGACCAAGGAACAAATATTTGTGATAAATAAATACAGAAATAATGCCCTCGCCGGGATTCTAACCCGGAATCTCCAGCTTCGTAGGCTGGCAACTAGGCTACGGAGGCTGACGAAATATTATTAGAAATAAAAATTCTCCTCATTAGTTCGGAAAGCCATCCTTTATTTATTTCATCACACTTGCTTTGTAAGCGCGCCATTGCTTGCATGCATCGCGGGAGTACCTATTAGAAAAGTGAAATTCCCTACGGAGTAATAGAAATGTTAGTACATCATTTGATAATATTTTGTCTTAAAACAATTTTTTTTGCTTGAAAGTGTGATGAAAAACGGTTTATGCATCACGGTCGGTAAGCGGAATACTAACTCGAGTTATTAAAAGCCTAATACTCTCGTTAGTAATACCGTACTTACCTCCCTAGATACACAATATACTTAACTATTAACGAGCGTACGTAAAAACGCATTTTATTCACATGTAACTAAAGTAATGACCTTGGATCGTGTTTAAGTAGCGTTAGTTTGACAGATAACAAAACTTAAAATGCTCATAAATGAGTCCTTACGCATCAAAAATATATAGTCTGCGACCGTGTTTCACGATATGTGTCAAAGACTTCAAATGCTATGGAAAGTCAGCCATATTACACTACATTTTTTTTTTGTATTCTACTGACGTGCGTCAACATAAGATAAGGAAGTCTTTACTGTACGGAACAGGGTTATGTTTTCAAAATGACGGGCGTTTGTCCGATCCTTGGCCTATCATAATGGAGCGGCCATAACAATGTTCCAAGAAAGATCTTTGCATTAACCGACAAAAATATAAAAATAGTACCTATAAATTATTTTTCACCACACTGCTCGTAAACACGCTGTCTGTCCTTCAATTTCAGAGCGCAAAACTGTGTTTTAATCTCTAGAGGTTAAAGTAATTTTTTTTTAATATTCTGGGTAGACTAAAGCAATTACTTATACGGCCTGAGAGTAATAAGCTTTTTGACGTTTGAACTAGACAGTAGGTACGTTCGAAAACTCAATAGTTTCAAACAGATTCATGCACATGAACCTTTCATAATATTCAATGTACTAAAATCCAAATTAAATAAGACATTTTGTTGTAAAAGGCTTTTAATTAAAAGTTCTAAAAATACGACAAACAAAAATTAACAATAGGAAAATAAAAGTGTTGCCACTATGCAAATTTCAGAACGCATTCGAATATTTTTTCTTTTAAAATCTAAACGAGTTCGTCGTGTTTTGTTTTCTTTCACTCTTAATTTTCAAGTTTTCGGGTAATTGCGAGATGCGAAAGTAGGATAATTCCGAAAATCACAGAAAAATCGCCAATAACTACATGAGTCTCATTTTGGAATTATCCTGAATTCTTAAGCATTGCCACGCCAAGATAAATATTTGAGGTTATTGTTTTATTATTTGTTGATTTTTTGGAAGTTGAGGACTCGCAAATAAATACCTTCTAATTTTTTCTGTTTGAGTTTTATTTCGCATGTTTCCTCGCTTTAGTGTGGTGAAAAATGTTGTGCTTCACTCGGCAGCAAAGCTTGTTCAACTCTCGTGCCTTAAAACCCTCGCATCGCTCAAGATTCCATTTTATGAACCACTCGCTGCGCTCGTGGTTCAAATTCTGGTATCTTTCGCTTGCTCGGGTTTCAATATTTGCACGAGAGTTAAACAATCACTTTGCTCCCTAGTAAAACAAATAACTATTATAGGTCCTATACCTATAAATTATTTTCTTTAAATATTCTCTCTATATGTATTTAGGGTCCCGTTTTTTTACGGTATTTTACTTAGCAGTGAGTGAGATGGAGCGAGCAGGCCTCAGCCGACCTTACCAAAAAGGGTGCCGTTACGCCCGTAACTGGGATACCGTAAGTCTATCCGGTTTCAGCTTATCTCACTAACCATTAGTACTAGAAAGCGGTAATTTAGCATTAGTATAATATTACACGCTAACATGATGCGATTGAGCTGATAGTTAGGTACTACCTTGGCCGTGGTCCGTAATATATAAGAAACATAGTTATACCTTAGTATAACTACACCTATTTTACCTACCTACCTATAGTAACTATACCTACCGTCGTAATACCTATAGTAAATAGTATAAATAATAATATAAGAATTAAATATTTATATAATTAAAAAGTAGGTATAATAAAACTCATCTAATTTTCAATTTGGCGTAAAATAAACCGAGTGGCGTCAAATAAAGTCACTATCTAAAAAATCTTTATCTATTAGTTACTATAGTAAAGATTATTACATCTACAGTGTCTTCAGTTAAAAGTCTGAAATTGAAAATCATAATTAATAGATTCCTAAAAAAACTACTCTCGCGCAAACGCTGAGAGCCTGTCTCTTGCTAGGCACCAAACATTCTTGTCTGCCTGTGATTTACTCTCTGCGCTTAAGAAATGGGGACTCCATACAGACTTATTTCCGTGGCCGCTCGTTTGGAATAAATAAACAACCGGGGGCTTCAATATAGACGGAGCTTGATTTTTCCTTATTGGGCTCGCCACGTTAACCGATATTTCGATTGCGAATATATTTCCTTGTTTCAATATTAGTGCAAGCAGATTATTGCTTGCTCATAGTGAGAGTTGTCACCAGAAAAAATATTGTATTGATAGTTTTATTGTACCAACGTTAGGGTGTCCCCTATTTTACGAATTTTAGAAATGAATAACGCATACCCCCTAAATCGGCTTTTATAACCCCAAAACACTCAGAAAAAAAAATCAGCTCATGAAGGTCAGCACTTTCATCTGAAATTCCCATACAAATTACTATGAAAAAAATAGTCAGACAGTAAGTTGATAATAATGTATTGTTTTCCTGTTCTCATCAAGTTAATTTTATGATAAAATGTTTATAAGACAGCAGTATATTTTAATGCCATAGAAAAAAATAAAAAAAATAAAACAAAAAGAAACAGATTTAGGGGGTATGCGTTATTAATTTCTAAAACTCGTAAATTAGGGGACACCCTAACCTACGTATTTCTCATAAGCGTTGTTAACCCGTTAAGCGCCCGCCCCCCCTCATTGACATGCACCGGACGCGTCCACAGTATCCTGTGATTTATATGGGTTTCCGGATTATTTTCTATGGATCTTTAATCAACTATTTAATGCTATATAATTCAGTATAGTCACTGTGCCAAACCAGAAATCATAGCTAAAAACTATACAGACCCGATTTTTACATTTGAAATTTACAGTTATCTTTCGGTTGACCCCTTAGGTATAATGTGAATACAACGTTTATTGAGGTTTTTCTTTGAGTTAATGTTAACAATGTCAAGTTTTCGTAGTAAATGCAAAACCAAACAGATAATTTTGGGCTCAAGAGACTGACGGCAATGAGGATTGTCCAGTTTTTGTAGAAATTATCCCAGTGAAAAGCAAAATTACGAGGCTTTGGATTTCAGCAGCGTAATCGAACTTAATCAAAGGCAACTTTGGCCGGACGCCGGTCGGAAAAAAGTCTCATCGGAACGAAAGAATGACATCTACAAAATAGAATATTTAGTTTGAGTGTATTTATAAGTAAACTTATAGAAACTGGTGTAGGTATATCGAGAATGGCAAGAATAAATTGCAAATAAATACGATGATTTCAAAAAAATCATATCTTTATCCGCGTTTTTTAAGTCAGATAGTATTTAATTTTCCCTGAAGTCATCATCCAATCCAAACAAAATAGTGGTAACATTCGTTTGTAGAGAAAACATTTTTGAGGGTTGCAAAATAAATATTGTACATTGGGCTTTTTTTCCCCGACTTGCTATTGTTTTATATCCACGGACTTATATAAATATACATAATTAGGTATATTGTTTTAATTGGGTGAATTAAAATATAATTCAATATGACAATAACGGACTCTGCTAGGCTATCAAACATTTTAATAATCTATTTCAAATCGGCGTGTTTTCGGTATTTTCTATAAAAAAATCACCAGACCCGTATATTATTAGACTGCAAGTCTGATTTCGATAAAAAAAAAAGCAATCAGTTATGCACATAACTACATACTGCTTAACTTAACTACATACGTACGAGACACATTATATTATTTATTATCTATATATTATTCAATGTTCAATGAGCACTTAAATATCACCGCTAAGAAATGAAACTCAAACCCAGAAATTGTAGGCATATGATGGTCCCGTGTTTCATCGTTTTTGTCGTCGTTGCCGTCATTTTCTAGCATGTATGCAAGTGCGAAAGTGACGCGTAGCACGATAAACACCTAAGCGTGAGGACCATAAGCCAACTGGCACAAAAGGTAACATTCAAAAGGAAATATGAAACAAGTGAGAGAGAATAGTTAGTTATTTGAACAAGAAAACAAGACTTGCGGTGTCCAGAAACTTACTCGTCGAATAAAGTGTTTTAAATGTAGTTGGAAAGTGCAAACATCGGGGCGCGCCAGTTTTCATTCCTTTCAAAGTGCGGAAATTGTACTCACTTCATAAAATCTCGAAACTGTATTAGTAAAAGAAAAATGATCATTCGGAAGCACGAGTGCCTTCATTGTAAAGATGTCTTCATTCTAGTTTAAGCTCAATATTTCACTCAGACACATTTTGTATCTTCTCGCGAACGTTTATAATTCGCTAGACAACACATTTTCAGAGTCCCGTTCTAAATTCTCATTCATTTTATCGTAATAAAGAAGGGCATCACACGAGTGTTTTAATGCCTAATTATGTACAGTTGCATACACTACTTTATCTACCCACATATCATAAGCTTCCATGATGCGTTCAGTAACCGCAAAATTATGACCGGTATTGCAGGATTTCTCTTGGCCACTAAAAGTAATTATTAATAAAATAAAACAGAAAAGAAATGCGAAAATGTAGAAAATTATTTGGAACAATAATTATTATTTACAGTTTATTTTAATTTCCACAATTTAAATCTTTTTTCCAACAAAACAAAGTAATGGCGGTATTGGTGGTAATGAAAAATTCTCTGGCAGCTGTCATAGTTTTTTTTTATTCAGAGACAATCTAGAGTCAACCCCAACTATCATATCATTAGAAATCTGTCTTACGTGTGACAATTGTCAATTTTGTTCGAAATTGACACTTAATTTCGAACTAAACGTCATCTCGAGTGATATTAGAATAGAGGCCTAAGCAAATAAATTCCTTTATTTTTCAAAGATGTTCGAAATTTGAATGAAATAATATTATCGAAAACGATAATATTATTTAGTTATAATAACACTTTCACAGATAAGAAATGTATTCTAACAAGTCAGTCTAATTTTTATGGTGGTCATAATGTGCGGTTTTTGAACGCACCATTGACTGATTATGATATTTGGGTAGATAAAAACACAAATGACTAAATATTCAGGGACTTAATGTACTTATTAGACAGATTGACCACAAACAAAGCTCATACTACGCTACGTTATAAATAATAACCAGACTTAGATACATAGAAACAGCTGTACTTAAATCCAGCAATAATTATTAATTTTAATTAATTTGTGTATTCGTGCATCGTACAAAGTCCAAGGCGCATAGTTACATAAAAAACAAGACGGTAAAAACCTTCACTTGAACTTGATCAAATGATCATTTCATTGATTAAAGGGGCGCGGCATGCATCATAACAATGCACTCTTCTCTGCATTTCAAGTTTCTTAATACACTACTAATCATACCAACAGTATAAATATTCTTAGGTTATGCAATTTTTTTTCCCTCTCAGTTGTGCAAGCCTGATGCACCTACACCTACCTCTATACGCTTTACGATTAGTTGCTGTATAAAAATCATGAAATTACGAGTATTATACAGATTGTTTTATTCTTAAGACAATGATTTGCTATAATAATATTGTAGAGAGAGGACTTAACCTAAGAATGATACCTCATTTTCTTATCTGACACGGAGCTTCTTTTTATGAATATACTCTATTCTTCTACGTACTAACTGCGGGAGGACAAACGCCCCTACCCCGCGACGTACTCCTTACGCCAGGGGAGGACAAATGCACCTACCCCTCGGCCCTCCATGGCTCTCATGGGCCCTCCTCAACCCTCAGACATTAACTCTGCCGAAGCAGAGATACGCTGAGGGGACCCCTCCGACGGAGGCGAATTCATCGCGAACACCGAAGTGCCCAACCGAGTCATGCTCCGCAAGCCTCCTCCTCGGTCTCCTCCACCGACGGGGGTGAAATCAATCATCAGATACCCAGCTGAGTCCTGCTCTCCCGTCTTTGCCCGAAGGCCCCTCACTGGTGTCTCTTCAAATCCCCGCGGCCCGGCAACCGCAGGTACTGGGGGGCTCAGTCCACCACGACAAGGTGGACACCCTCGCGGAGGCTCGCCTTTCTTAGCTCACTTAACTAAAACGACAGTTGTATAAAATACTATTTCATCACACTTGCTGTCTAAGCGCGCCATTGCTTGCGCGCGTAGCGGGAGTAATAAAAAAGTGAAATTCCCTAGGGAGTAATAGAAATGTCAGTACGTCATTTAATAATATTATGTCTTAAAACTTATTTTTTGGTTGGCAAGTGTGATGAAAAACATTGTATGCATCACGGTCGGTAAGCGGAATACTAACTCGAGTCTTCTAACACTCGTTAGTAATTCCGAACTTACCTCCCTTGATGCACAATGTAGATACTATTGTGTAATAAGCACAGGCAAATGTTGCTGGTAATGTGAAATTTGCTTAAAGCATGTATGTATGTACTTTCGAATGAAAGCTACTAAATATTAAAATATGACTGCACATTTTTGTTCGTAGTCCCGATGCGACTTCCACTTGACTTGAGGCAGAATTTAATGTAGCATTAGGTACGCGTTCTTTATAGTTTCCCGTGGATTTCTTGGCAAGTGGTGCTTCTAAATACGTTATGTTATTTTTCCCTGTAAATGTTTCGAATAAAATGTACAAGATATGCCTAACTACGTACGAACATTAACGTATATTTTAATCAAAAGAGTAACATACTAGATGGAGAAAAAATAGGCATGATGAAACACTCCAATGTTTTCATATAATATTATGTTTCCGTCTACGCGGTAAAGGTTCCTATTTCAGCACTTAATGATTGCAAACCATTTGCATTATTAGTAGTATATTTAGTACTTCATGAAAGACATCGATTAGTGAAGTAAGTATGGATATCAACTCAAATTGTGCGGTTGTCTTTGGAGACATTGAATATTATTATCTTATGAATTCCTGATTGGAGAAACAGTTCCTTTTGGTCAGATGTTTGGAAATTTATAATCTGATGGTCAGAATAATTAAATGTGTCTATGATCTTTCCAAGATCAAGGCTATAAATTATTGGTTGTAACAATATTAACAAACATATTTAAATACAATTATAATTCTAAAATGTTAACATAATGAAAATAAAACTTATCTTGGGATTTAGTACAATGAACTGGCCGCGAGACAAATCACTTAAGGCTCAATTTATATTCCATAATTAGGGAGTGTGCTGGACACGGCCTAATTGGCTGTCAAAAGTCAACAGTTTTATGTTTTAGCAAAAGTATTCATGTTGTATTGTTACGGTTCTGTAGTCAAAATAGCAAAACCTTTACAGTTTCAGAAATTGGGGGTCGTGTATGTATACAGAGTGTTTGGGATAACGATGTAGGAATATCTGGAGGTGGTAATGGAGACTAATTGGAAGAGTTTGAACCCTATTTACCTTAGTCCAATATGTGCCAGTTTTTTTTTAAATCACGTTTTTCAAAATGTTTAGTTTTCTACCAAAGTTTTACTTAAAAAGTTAAATTTAAAACAAAATGTGCAATATAGCATTGATTTTTTTATAATTTTTCGAGTTCATCATTACTGATTTCTAACAGTAAATTAAACTTTATCGGCCTGTGAAAAAAAAAATAGTCGGGATATGAGTCTTCCTATTCGTGTAAAAACATGCATGATTTTCTAGGTTTTGATTACAAAAAAAGTACAACAAAAAAAAAATAGCAATTAGTTTAAAAGTTATCGTCGATCAATTGTTGAACGCCGTCACCAAACAAAATAAGTTTCTTGTAGTTAGTAGGCAAGTGTGAGTTATTTATTTTTTATTTGAAAAAAAACTGTCACATATTGGACTAAGGTAAATAGGGTTTGAACCCTAGCTGCAAATGCCTTATCATACTTGCGATTTACAAGCGAGGCGAAAGCGAAGCGAGCGCGCAGCGTGATCGTTGCGAGCCCGTAACCAATTCGCCGCGAGTGCGTTGCGATTTGGCCGCGATCGCGTAACGAATACGCTGCGCAGCCGTCAGTAAATCGCTCAGAGTGATCTGAGTCTTAGACAGTCACTAATAAGATTTATTATTACATTATGGATACCAACTCTTGACGCGGCAAACTCGGTGCGCAGTCGCGGCGTATTCGTCACGCGGTCGCGGCGTAATCGCGACACCATCGCGGCGAATTGGTTGCGGGCACGCGACGAACACGCTGCGCGCTCGCTTCGCTTTCGCCTCGCTTGTAAATCGCAAGTGTGATAAGGCCCTTAATCGCAGCTTGCAGCTTTCGGGCGTCAAATTTTGTAAGTTGAAGTGAACAAAAACATTAATAATGCCTCATTAAGTAATAGTAATTGCAACAACACAAAAAAATATGAATACTCAAGGGCCTGAGACATATTTAAAATCATAGGCAAGTAACAACTTCAGTACAAAATCTGACACGCTCGGCCGCCATACAAAGGAATGAACTTGTTTCTTCTCATCATCAGCCTATGTTAGTCAACTGCTGGACGTAGGTCTCTCCTATTAACTATGCGTATAGACGCATTAGGAGGTAAATGCCCATAATCCGTGTTTCTAATTTAATTCTGTGCTTACTGCCGTCATCACACGGCCACTGTACAGTTTAATTTAGTTTTTTTCTATTTATTGTAGTCAGAGCGCCTACCGCGAATCACGATTGATGTGTTGCCTCTCTCTCGCACTTGTGAATTCGTTCAAAAGTGGCACAGGGAGGCAACATATCAATCGTAGTTCGCGGCAAAACAACTTGTCAGTAAGATTAGGTAGCATGTTAAAAGTAAAATCAAGAAAATTTAGCTAGGAATCGCCACCTTTTTCTATTGAAAAGTTTAGTTTTTCAAACTATGGTAGTTTGATTAAATCAGACATAATAAGAGTCGATAATAATTATTTAGAAATGCATCGATATATTTTTATGAATCGATATAAAACAAGCCAAGCACAAAAAATCGATTCCAGTGCGATTTAACCTTAAAGCATCTTTTGAGGTCTATTGTCAGGAATACTCTCAATCACAAACTCTAATATTACTGGAGGTACTCCCCAAATATAAAAAACTCTTCCTTAAGAATTTTTCTCAACGATCCCCTAAGATCTTTAGCAATTACGGTCTTATCTCCAATGCGAATTTTCTGAGCGACTTTAAATAGCTATCATTTTCCCCGGTAGCTTTGGCAAGCCGCGAAATGCTTTGGCTTAATCCCCCAAACGACACAGTTGTAAAAAGCGTTATGTTTATAGACCTATTATGGTGCAAGTGCCATGTTACACAGAGATTTACATTTTATTCCGGATCTCAAAAGGATTTTTCATTTCAATACTTAGGTATAAATGAAGATTGATTCTTTGTTATTAGCTGCCAATTGAAATTTATATTATTAATTTAGAAATGACCTGCAAAAATGAAGCTCGCGGGCATAAGATAGCAGCAATTGTAATAATCAATGCACACCAGTTTCATACGATATTTTTCAAAATACTTACGAGGAAAAACGGACTTTTAGTAACACTTTTACTAACCTTTGCCGCTGAGTAATTAGGTACTATACCACGATCAAACTTTTTCACATAATAGTCATAATTGATTCTTGTTCTTTACTTGAAGTTCACATTTTACATATAAGTAATAACAGAAAACGCAATAAAATAATAAACGCAACGACCTTGCAACCTTTCTAAATGGTCGCGCACCGTGCGGTTTCAGAGGAACTTCCTCCCGCGGACGGTCCGTCTGTGGAATGAGCTCCCTGCCGAGGTTTTCCCGTTGGACTACAGTATGGGGTTCTTCAAAAGAGGAGTGTACAAGTTTTTATTGGGTCGGCAACGCGCATGTGACACCCCTGGGGTTGCAGGCGCCCACAGGCTACGGTGACTGCTTTCCATCAGGCGGACCGTATGCTTGTTTGTCACCGACATGGTATAAAAAAACATATTTTGAAATCATATTTTATTGACCAACGGTAGCCCTACGTACTCGCGTAATGGTGCTAGCGAGCCGGGTAGAAAGTAAACGCGCGTTAATAATAACGTAGCGGCAGCTCATGGTACGGCTACGGGTCTAAGGGTGAAGACACATATATCAGCATGCGTACGCACTTTGTCTAATGAAATTGTCCTTTCAGTATGAAACGTGTAAGCATGCGTACGCGTGTGGAAAGATGGACGCGGTCTCATACTAAACTGACATTTTCTATAGACAAAATGCGTACGCATGCTGATAAATGTGTCTTTATTGCGTCCGGATAATATTAAACGTAAGTTTATGCAATTAAGACCCGTTTGTCGTTAAAATATGAGTGATAATCGTGATCATCTGACTGAGTTTAAATCAATATCAGTAAGCATTTGAAATTCAATCCACTCCGAATACAAATAAAAATGGTAACCAAATTAATATTCAGGGTGATCAATCCAAATGGGTCAGTATGGCGGTTTTGGAAACCATAACAGATAGCAAATTCTTGTCTTAGTAACCATGACATCGATTTTAATCAAATGAAAACTGCATTACACTGTACACTTATAAAAATACGTTTACTCGGCCCAGGAATCGAACCTGCACTTTTTGAAAAACGCATACCTACGGAATTTGTAGTGTGCGCAAATTTCCAATGCAGCAACCCAATCGACAAACAGCCAATAAAAAAATCATCCAACAAAATTATGATAACTTTAAATTTAATAATATCGCTCATTAATTTGGCGCGATTTAAATATTTTATTTTATTATTTACGAAGATTTAAATTATTTTCAAATTATATTTTGAATTTCGACTATTTCTGTCACATGCAAACTCTTTGGCCGATTAAAAAAAAACATAGTCTGACTAAATTCGAGTGGTTTAGCTACATGCATATATGCATAATCCTTGCAAATGTTTGTGGTAAAAATACTGGTCGGATGATGTTATTAATTAATATTTTGGATTATGAGCCTAAAAGCGGTTCAATAAATTCCTTTCCGTTACGAGCAATTGTCTTGAAAAATAAATTAATTGACAGCAATACATTTACTAATCGTATCATATAGTACTGTCAAATACCTATGTTTATAATTAGGTATGTACCTACTCATATCATTTACTCAAATAGTTTATACAATCACAAGCACAATCCGGGCACATATCAATTCACATTCGATTATATCCCTTAATGCTTCGTGAAAGGGTTTTTATTAAATAAACCTCGTGTTAAAATATGTAAATTCTCATTACGGGAGACAAATGAGGTATTAATAAAGTATGCCCTCGGAATCCCTTTGCTCTTGTAAAATGTCTGAGTTTATTGGATGTCGTGAAATAAGCTCTGCGGTAGTTTTATGAGATTATTAGAATTCAAGCCTTACGTAAACATTAACCTATACAGGGTGAAATTTAAATCGTGAATCGTAATATGTTTTTTTAGCTCTATAAACAACTAACAATTAAATACCCCACAAGTTTCTTAAAAATGGACATGTTATTTTTTTGTATTTTTTGGGCCTGTGTTTTTCTATTTTTTGGCTTTAGAATATCAAAACGGATTATTAAGACAAATTAATCGAATAATTTAAATTACCTCTTCAAATTGAAGTAATTAATAACGCCAATTTTGTCATATCGTTAAAAATTAAATAATATTCATAACAATTGACGTTTTAAATAGTTTAAATAAGCGTTATTATTTCATAGAATGACCTTAAAAATTAAAATAGCCACCAAAAAAAATACATGACTATTTCTAAGTAACTTATGGGGCACCCAATTGTTAGTTATTCATAGAGCTAGAAAAACATATTACGATTCACGATTTAAATTTCACCCTGTATATAATAACGTTGGCAGTCGCGGTGGCTCTTAATTCAATACCTATTTCTGTCCGTGCAGCGCTCAATCAATATTGTTTTCATATACAGACATCATTACACATCCATCCACCTGGAACAACGAGGTGACAACCTGGAAAAGTTTATGGTGACTAGCAAAATCAAGGGCAAAAGACCAAGATGCTGTAGCCCTACCATGAGTTGCCAAGTAGCGGATAAATAAATAAATAAATATCTTGGGAGATCTTACACAAATCAACCTAGTCCCACGGTAAGCTCAATTAAGGCTTGTGATGTGGTTACCAAGTGACGATATATATAATAGATAGATACATATAGATATATTTAAATATTTATCAAACGGATTACTCGCGGATACTCCATGATGAGGATCTTCTAAATGGATCGAAACATGTCGAGCAATAATCGACTTAAATTACGTGAGTAACCCGTTTGATAAATATTTAAATATGTTAGAGTCTCACGTTATTTATAATTCTAAAATTACATATAGATACTTAAATACATAGACAGCCATGACCAAGGAACAAATATTTGTGACAAATAAATACACAAATATTGCCCTCACCGGGATTCGAACCCGGAACTTCGTAGGCAGGGTCATTACCAACTGGGCTACGGAGGCTGACATGATACGATACGCGGATACGATAGGTTTTACTTGATACGTGAGGCAATCCGTCGCGTTCGCTTCAATACAGGTATCAGGGTGCTTAGCCAAGTTGCCAATCGCTAGCGCTTAATCGCCAATCGTAAGCGAAAGGCAGCTAACTGTCTTTGTCGCACTAATATGAAAGAGTGACAGAGATGGAAAACTACGATACGCTACTAAGCGCTAGCGATTGGCAACTTGGCTAAGCATCCAGTTCAAGCGCGATATACCTAATGCTTTACGTATCAAATAAAACCTAACGTAACCTTTACTGTTCAACTCATTGTACGGCTACAGGCCTGCCAAAGTTCGTAAATTTCAGGGATTTGTCTTTGTCACTCCAACGAAGGCGTCGTCATTACAGTGACAGAGAAAAAACCCGAAATTTGGTGTATGGTTAAAAATAATATAAATAAATAGAAGACTGAGTTTGCTAAGGGCTTGGCAGTGGGTAGGCAGCGATACCCAGTCGAACAGCACACTGAACGCTCCATGAGTCCAATTAGTTTTAGTATTTTAGGGTAACTACTAACTAGGTCTAAGCTTAAAATTGTTAAGAAATATACGCAGTTAATTGCACAGCTACTGTACCGGTTTTTGATTTATGTCCTTGTCAACCCAAAAAATAAAATATTTGAAAATAAAAATAAAACCGCCTTCAAAAATTCGTCGAACTAAAAAGTAAAAAATAATTTTGGTTTCTACTTCTTAGGATTTCCTATCCAAACCTTTAAACCTTTTACCCTATTCATTGAAATAAAATATTATGGCTAGGTATCCTACTTACATATTTATTAGAAGTCGGTGCCAAGCCAAATATGTTCACTTCGCGAGTATATGACTGTATTTGATTGAGCTTTATAACTTACTGTCACTCCGGTTATGCTTTCATCAAAATGACTGAGCTAGATCATTCTGTTGACATAATCGGAGTGACAGCAAGTTACAAAGCTCTATCTAATATATACCTACTAGCTTTTGCCCGCGGCTTCGCACGCGTAGATTTTGGACTTCTATGAAAAAAAATGTTATCAACCGACTTCAAAAAAGAAGGAGGTTACCATTTCGATTGTATGTAGTTATATATTATGCATGTAACACGGTTTCCTGCAAATAATGAATCCTATTTTGTTTTTTTTCTCAGGAGATTCAAAAGTGGCCGAAATAAGTTTAATATTTGTGATATTTTTTTTTGGGTTTCGCCTCGACTTGTTGTTTCAAAGACAACGGTTCAAGTATTTTCATTTCATTCTGTCGAAGAATAGTTTTCAGTAAATTTAAATCAGGGAATTTTGAATGGTGCTTGAGGTTTTCCTTTACGGGTTCTTATTTTAGTTTGGTTTAAATTTAGTAATATTTATTCCGCAGTTCTAAACTAACCCTGAACCTACTTTGATAGCTGTTCGCTTATGTGTGGGGTCACAGTTGTAACCTAACTTAAACATATTTTAATAGCCGTTCGTTTCTATGTGGGGTCGCACTGGTCGCAGTTCTAACCTAAACTAAACCTACTTTGATAGCCGTTTGCTTTTGTGTGGGGTCGCAGTTCAAACCGAAACTAAACCTACTTTGATAGCTGTTCGCTTATGTGTGGGGTCGCAGTTCTAACCTAAACTAAACCTACTTTGATAGCCGTTTGCTTTTGTGTGGGGTCGCAGTTCTAACCTAATCTAAACCTTCTTTGATAGCTGTTCGCTTATGCGTGGGGCACAGTTTTACCCTAACATAAACCTATTTTAATAGCCGTTCGTTTCTGTGTGGGGTCGCACTGGTCGCAGTTCTTACTTAACCTAAACCTACTTTGATAGCCGTTTGCTTGTGTGTGGGGACGCAGTTCTAACCTAACCTGAACCTACTTTGATAGCTGCTTGCTTATCTGTGGGGTCACAGTTCTAACCTAACCTAAACCTACTTTAATAGCCGTTAGTTTCTGTGTGGGGTTGGAGTTCAAACCTACCATAAACCTACTTTCAAAGCCGTTCGTTGCCGAGTGGGATTACTGGTCAAACCTAACCTGAACCTCCTTTGTTAGTCGTTCGTTTCTGTGTGGAGTCGCATTTCTAATCTAACCCAAAACCTACTTTGAGAGCCGTTCGTTTCTGTGTGGGGTCGCAGTTCTAACCTTCCCTAAACCTAAGTAGAATCTTACCTTATTACATTATGTTTGAAGTCTGTTTCATTGAACAGCATATTAGCATGACATAATTAAATACTTAATTGCAAATAAACTACACGAATTAGAAAGCTGAATTTACAGTGAGGCGGCCTGCGTTCCCGCGCTGCTTATACATATTTATACTGTCCGCGAGCTGTCAAACAAATATTTGAAATTCGTTCGCTTTGAATCATATGTCGCCATGCAAAATTGTAGATATTTTTAACGAACAAACAAATAAATATGGTTTTGTCTAGACTTAAAAAATAAAACCTCACAATGACCTTTTATGTAGCAAACTGCATTACTTACCAAAATTTAATATTAAAAGTATCTACGTATTCATCGTACCTATGTTACTCGTATATAACATGGTATGTAGATAAGTACCTACATCTTCATTGGCATAAAAACACTTCTACGAAGTTTTGAATAAAATAGCCCAACGAATCTGGTTCCTTCTTACAAACTTTAACCTTCCATTTAACCCCCATAGGGAATGAATTTTCAAAAAACCTGAAACACGTATTTACTTATTTATTGTTAAAACATTCATGTGAAGTTTCGAATAAAATAGCCCAACTAATCTTATTTCCCCATACAAACTTTAACCCTCCATTTAACCCCCATAGGGAATGAATTTTCAAAAAACCTGAAATACGTGTTTACTTATTTATTGTTAAAAACATTCATGTGAAGTTTCGAATAAAATAGCCCAACTAATTTTATTTCCCTATACAAACTTTAACCCTCCATTTAACCCCTTTAAGGGATGAATTTTCACAAAACCTGAAACATGTGTTTACTTATTTATTATTAAAAACATTCCTGTGAACTTTCGAATAAAATAGCTCAACTAATCTTATTTCCCCATACAAACTTTAATCCTCCATTTAACCCCCATAGGGAATGAATTTTCCAAAAACCTGAAATACGTGTTTACTTATTTATTATTAAAAACATTCCTGTGAAGTTTCGAATAAAATAGCCCAACTAATCTTATTTCCCCATACAAACTTTAACCCCCCATTTAACCCCTTTACGGGATGAATTTTCAATAATCCGTTCTTAGTGCGCCTCTAAACATTATAAAGATTGTACATGCCAAGTTTGAACTCTCTAGGACCAGTGGTTTGGGCTGTGCGTTGATTTAAGTCAGTCAGTCAGTCAGTCAGTCAGTCAGTCAGTCAGTCAGGACATTGCCGTTTATATATATAGATGAACGTATTTGGCTTGGCACCGACTTCTAAGAAATCTGTAGGAAAAGGTTTAAAGGTTTGGGTAGGAAATCCTAAGAAGTAGGAACCAAAATTATTTTTTACTTTTTATTTCGGGCGAATTTTTGAAGGCGGTTTTATTTTTATTTTAAAATATTTTTCATGACCCCAAGTGTAAATCTTCCGGTGTATCAACGTTTTTAATTTAAACCTAATAGGCACTAAAGTATACACAATTAAAACTATAATATTATAAAACTACACTATTGCTAAACTAAATCTAAAAACGGCCCCCGCGGCGTGGTACCAAAGATGCTGGCAGCATTAGCCCGCTGGATCGCGAGGCTGATCTGTTGAGCGAGGTAGCTGCCAGCTTTCGGGTCACCTGTGGTATCTTTGAGTCTCTTTCAAATTTGTTTAAAGAGACTCAAAGCACCAGAGGCCACGGAACGGACCCAGGGTCTCGACGCCGAAAGGGATAAAATTATAGTCAGCGCCGAGACTACTGTATTTTCCTACCTTGGCACTTTCAGCCGCCTCTGCTGCTGCTCCTGCCCTTATGGATAGTTGTATTACATTGGTTTTGTTAACTAAAACTAATATATTTCATAAGTAGTCAATATGGATATAGGCACTCGTAATTATTGAAATATAAAACTAGGTCCTACCTATTTACTTACGTAAGTTACTAGTTAGTTAGGAATACAGTTCAGAGCACATGACAGATCAAGTCCTTCGAGTCTTTTGCCTGCGTCATTTCATTAAAACTCCTCAACATCGCAATTTATCGGACATCGACGGTTTAATGAGAGGGAAGTTGTGAGACTTGTGAGTCCCGTCGTCGCCAGGTACGAACTTCGTCTGCCTTTACAAGTTCAGTTATTATTCCAATGACTTATAGACTACTCGCCTAAGCCCATACTAAAGTAGTATTTACGGCCAGGTATGTTTTTAAGATTATCTGAAAAGCTTTTAAATATCGAATCAAAACAATGTAAAGGGGGTATTTTCAACTGTCTAACATTTTTCAACATATTATATTATATAGGACAACACCCAACATATATGTATAGAAACACATGCTATGAAACATCCAAGTTTCAATAAAGCCATTTACATTTTAGGAAAGTTTCCCAGCGAGTTTTTTTAGGTATTACCAAAAAATATCAGTATAGTAGTTTAAAGTAATGATATTGAATAATCATGAAGAAATTAAAACTACTAAATAAACAGTCATCTGTACTAAACCTTATTGACCTACTTACTTTATATTGGCGTCCTAATGTCAAATCAAACTCTCATAAACACACCCATGAAAACAACCCCTGACGGAGAGGGCATTTTTACGACTTCCTAAATCCTGTTGGTAAACGACCACCATCCAAACATTTCCGTATAAATGCTAAAAATTCGATTTTTATCGTATAAGCAGTAAAAACAAACGTATTCGTTCAGAATAAAAGCAACAACGGGCGCAATACTCTAATACTAGGGAGCGGCTGCGAACGTCAAAATTCGAATATTTTCGACTCTATCTTTCTTGTATTATACGAGTGAAACGTACCAATATAACAAGACCTGATGTTCAATAACTCCTCTAGGTGTGTTAGAAAAGCGCACTTGTTTTGGTACGTTATATCTTTAAATTAAGGTACCACTTGTTAGTTGTGTTGCGCCAAGTTTCATAAAATTAGTTGAATTTGACGTCAATTTTTTGTGTTACGGTTACAAAGTTACCTATATACGAGTAGGTACATAGTTTGTATGACTTACTTCCGTAACTCGATGGAAACGATCGATCGTGAGTTTCTAAGTACAATATTTTAAATGACCAGATACATAGTCTCGTTTAGGTCCACTGGTCCACGACAGTATGAATAAAATATTTTTCTAAAAATCTTACCTCCACAAGGCTTAACTTGGTCTTTTATGTAAAAAGTAGTGTATATACCGAATTGGAGGTAATTTGCTGATTATTTTCTGGTCGCTCAAAACGGTTAAACTTTCGCTTATCTTATACAAATAAAAAAATACATTCCACGAAAATTATAAAATTGAAGCATCATAATATGCTTAAATGAGTAAGCCTTATTGAAAATCGATAGTTAAAGCCATAGAAACTCACAACAGTTTAATGCCAAATTGTCGAATTTTGAGCAACTTTTAAATGGTGCTCGTTTGGTATACATTATTTTTAGGGAACATGTACAATAATTAATACGTCCTGTGGAGCAAGAATATTAAACAACAAAATTTTTGGACCGCCTTAGTAGTTTATTATCCTATCACGTGAATGAAATGGTTCAAACCACTGGTTCTTAGTACTAGTAGGTACAAAACTTACGCGTCTATCAGAATGCGATACTGACTATTATTGTTATACTCTGAATGTTAGTCCTTCCTGGGTTGTTACTCTCCTGCAGTGAGTAATACGCGGCCAGCAAAACGAAGGGGGGCGGGACCACTGAAGACTTGGGATACTAGAGGGTGTGTCCATGGAAAATAAGTAGACCTTATGAATGGGCTGTTTGGAATACTGAAATCGAATAACCACGTCGTCTGAAATTTGGGAAAATCTCTTTCTGCCCCATTGATATTTATTGTTCCAAATCTCGTTAGTCAGAAATTGATACCCATATTATTTACATACTGACATATAAGCAACAATAGTCATCATTTTTGTTAAGTATAACACTTAATAGTTCTAATATTAACAACCTATAGGTAACATTACTTAGGTACTCTAATCACAAAAGTTATAAAATTGCTGACTTTGACATTCAAAGGTCTGTTATTCATATTTTAGAAATATTATAAGACTTAAATATTAACTTACTAAGGGTCGTTACTCATATATTTTAAATGACTACTTAACCGAATCACACCAGAGAAATGAAGTGTTAAATGTCTTTTTATAATAAAACTTAACAAATTGATGGCCTATGATGCAACTTACGAAACCTTCCTACCTATTCGACACTAAGGCAGGTCAGTTTAGGTACGACGGCGAGCGAAGCGAGGAGGAGTGTTAGGTTGAACTAAGTTTACTAAGTCTAGCATCATCATTACATTGACATAATCACACAACAATCAATCAATATACAGACGTTACAACAATTATAACAGAAAGTTTATTAATTACAATCAATTAAATTTAAAACTAACTTCAAACAGTAAAAATAAAACACTAAGAAAATAAACCGCCCATCATTGTCGTTCCCGGTGCATAAGTGCGTATTTAACACTCGTAGCGTTTCCGCGTTGAATAGCTATGGACAATTGGACAAGCACTTGGCCTTGATCCAGCCTTTGCATCAGGAATTGTTAACAAAAATTAAATAGTAAAGAACAAATTAAAAATAAAAAAAACCTACCGAATCACACGAAAAGTAAAATGCCTTGATCCTCATTCAGTACAATTTTCGGACGAGTGCTAGTAAGATAGATTTAGAAATAAAATTAGAGTTTTTAAGCTAAAATTAAGTTGAAGAAAATAATTCACTTGTACCCGTACACACAACCGTTTATTTTCGTTATTGTTTTAAGCTCCAAAATTATTGATGTCGCCTTCAATAGAAGTAATTCGGTCCAAAAACGCGATTTAAGTTCACTGGTGCCTACACAATTACTGAACTGTTCCTAACAGGAACCACTCGAGGGCGAAATGGCAAATTCGTATTTGCAGCCACAAAGCGACCGTCAACAATAGACAAGTAACTCGGCTCCGAATGTGCATCGAACGTGACATAAATGCTTACGGACCGGTGTTGAAGCCACGGTAAATATTTTACAGACCGTTGCAGGTGTTCCGCAAAACAGCTCGCACGTTCGTCTATATAAATATATCTGCGACGTGACTCTTCGTTTCCAAGGCTTCGTGTGATGCAGAGGATTTAAAGCTAAAGATGAATATTTGTTTGAGCCAGACAACGCCTTCAGAATCAAATCGTTTGTGTAAATTGATTTTGCGATTTTAGAAATATACTCCTATTTATGCACAACAACTGCACAATAGACATATACATATTATGGTCTATCGGTCACCAAGACCTCAATAGGTAGGAACATATAATTTCCCCGCATAATTCTAACAAATATGTACGAGTATTACCGAAAACCAATGAAAGTAATGGCTACGTAGCAATAAAAAAAATCACTACATTAACAATATTTTTCTTCATTAAACATATCGTACACTCTTTTTCAACGAGTTAGGAATGAAATTGTATTTGTTTTATGTAATTATTATGAATAGGGTGTTAACATCTATTCATAATAATTACATACACCACGCACGCACCCACGCATACATTACAGGTATTTTCTAAAATACATTGATTGGTAGTGTATGTCACAAAATTATTACATGTACGACTCAAACGATCCTTGTAATATCCTCGGTTTTTTTTTTTACTTACAATTACTTACGTTTCTTGCTCAACAACACATCGTCTGGCCCTTAGCAATGAACCGAGGAGAAGTTTCATAAGTTGGCGAAACTTCTATAGAGAATGTTCTCGACAATTTAAATTTTACAAGCAATCTAATCATTCCAAAACTGTTTTATATGTCTTTTAAGGTATATTTTATGCCTGGTTTACTCAATTGTGAAATACAATATTCTGCATCACACTTTTTTTAAGTTCTCATGGAAACATTCTCAATGAAAACCTACTCTTAAATTCTCATGAAAATTCTCCTGCAATTTTGAGAATGTTCTGCAACTTGTACAATGCTAGTCTGGCCCATGTGCCCCGTGCGGTGGTCTAGTGACAACTGTCCCTTTCCACTCCTCGGATCCTGACGTATGCGCTTGAGACAGGCTTATAAACACCAATAAACTACAGTCCTAATTTTATTTTATTATCTCAGTACCTAGGGCTTCATTTATAAGAGTTGTTTACATTATGAAAATAGTAATTAGGAACCCGTCGATCACTCGGCGCGCTGTCAACCCTTCGCTGCCGCGTCATCAATTCTCTTTGTGGGCTTTCATCTAGTTCGAGATACGCATTAATCGAATCTGTCTATTAACATTCGCAATCCATCGGGCGTCCAATCAACGGGTTAAACTCGGATATTAATCGTTAACGACATATGTCTAATACCTTCATTATATTATTTTAATTAGTAATATCTATAGAATCGTATTAACTCCATAGATATAGGAAGCAATAAATCAACGACAAGGTCATATTAGTATGCGCGCAAGTTCAGGTAGGCGTTCTTTAGGCTTATTTTCTTTATTCGCTAACTTAAATCGCAAAATTTTACAGAATGTTCAGCGTCCCGACAGATTCGGTAGTAGTTTTTTTTATGCTAGGAGCACTGTTATATAAATAAAAATCACATTACCATCACTGTAACATAAAACGGGTATTTGCTTTGTTGCCGAATAATATTGCAGATATTTAGACATGGTTTGCAAATACCATCATCACGAAATACTGAACTCAATA
>JALPQI010022597.1:0-13318 GCA_025490895.1 Thaumatotibia leucotreta
ATTTCCTATTCCATTTGTATTCACATAATGTCAATTATGGGCAGTTACGTTCAATGCATACGTATCTCGCCTCAATTGTCCGCGGCACGAATCATCTGCATTTCGTGGCAGTTTTAAGTATTCCGCCACAAAATGCTGGAATAATATACCGCCTCCTATAAGAAACTCATTATCTGTTCTCTCTTTTAAAAACAAATACAAAAAATATATTCTAAATTTACAAATCTTGTCAGTCAGTAATTAATTTTGAAATTTTCTATTTGCCTATGTTATTATTATAAATATGTTTTGTATTGCCTATTCCTGATGTACCTAGTAACCATTAGTAACTTAAAGAGATAAATAACAAGTTCCAAAATGTTATCGTAAGTCAAGTGTTAAGCTAACGACGTTGTTAATATTTGCTCATTTTATAAATTTTATATTTATGTTATGTTTTAGTACCTAAGTAGTTAAGATACAATTTATATTGTACAGCGTGCCAGTGGCGCTCGCTCGGAAGGGCTTCCACGGAAGACCAGCGTCAAGAAATCATAGAGATGACTTGACACAAGCTGAGTGGAAGCCTTTTCAGGAATGATTTTTTGTTATTTTCTTAGTTAAGTAAAGTCCTGTTTTATACTAAGTTCCTGAATAAAAAGCATTCTATTCTAATAGAAGAGGCCTATGTCCAGCAGTGGACTGAGATAGGCTGGATGGTTCTCTAAATCATCTCCGAAAATTGTTTGTACGAATATTACATCGCAACCAATTTTTCGCATAAAGTCATTTCGCCGAATGATCATGTTCCAATTGAATCTTATGAAATCGTTTCATTTCCCAACTAAATGGTTGGCAATTCTATCTTTGGGCTTGGTTTTTAATTGGAACTTTTCATAATACATATTTTCATGTGGTTTATGGTTTAGCTGGCATTTAGTTAACTAAATAATTACCAATGTTTTTAGGTATAGTTTGGGGCGAATTTTATATAGGTATGTTTATGTTTTTTTTAATAACAGCTTACATGGGGTTTTATATTAATGTTGATAAACAATTAAAAGTCGAGTTCTAAATAGTAATTTAGATGAAACTGATGAAGGAACGCAATGCCAAGGGAATAACAAAAGAGTCGGTTCTGGCACTCGCCGGCCGCTGCCGCGGCACGCTCGCTTCGCTCGCTCGGCTCGTGCGCTGTATGGTCGCAGTTTCACCTAACACTCCTCCTCGCTTCGCTCGTCGTCGTACCTAACAGGACTCTGTGAAATGTTTTTTTTATCGGTATTTTTTTGTAGTTTCTTAGAGG
Organism: Thaumatotibia leucotreta; assembly: GCA_025490895.1. Classification (NCBI taxonomy): domain Eukaryota; kingdom Metazoa; phylum Arthropoda; class Insecta; order Lepidoptera; family Tortricidae; genus Thaumatotibia; species Thaumatotibia leucotreta. The sequence goes on from JALPQI010022597.1 coordinate 1,286, forward strand.
AGTCAGAAATCTGCATATATTTTTTGACTATGGTTATTTTTAACTAATTAGCTTCATATTTGTCTAAGACAAGTACATGAGCAATCATAATTTTAAAGAACGGTTTAAATATGTATTTTTTACTAAGTTCAAACACTGGTGAAACGTTATTCGTGTAATAGTTGTTAGGCCTAGTGAAAGGTTTGACAAATGATCAGTATGTTAAAAGCATTGTGTCATTACAATAATCCGTTTTATAATAATTCTGCCAAATGAAACGTTGTCATATAAAAATTTGCTAATTGTTGGTTGTCAAAGTGAACCATCGGCGAAATGTTGGTTGGCAAATGAAATTCGGACAAAAAAAGTTCGGAGAAAAGGCAGAACCCCAGGCTGGATGGTGTGGCGTCAATTCAATAATTTCTTACCCAAAAACAATTATTACACCATAGTAAGATACAGGTGAGTTTTAGTAAACATACGAAGAAATGGGATCAAATAATGTTATTCTACTTCACCTTACATATTAATGCGTGTCTTATTTCAAGATTCATAAGGTAATTAAAACTTCCACCACATAAAGATTTTGGCGAATTTTCCACGTCAGATTCTCCGGCTTAACGAGGCATTACACAACGTAACGCGTTAGGAAAATTTATATAATGTACTTATCAGGAAATTCGTAACATACGTAGCAAAAACCATTAACCTCAAGGTAATACGTGTAAGGGTTTGATAGAAGTGAAATATTTTTGGGGGTTAAAAGGTAGAAAATTGGTCGGTTAGCTCTAACTTAAAGGAAACGAATTATTAAACACCTGAGAGCACAATCATGCGACAAGGTTACTCCGGGAAACTCAATGAATTTAAACTATAATCAAGTTTCGAATTAAATTGATATGACAGAAAACTTATAGTTGTGAAAAAATTTATTTTATGTGGTTTTAATAATAACTGTAATACTCAGGCTATCGTAGATTAAATTTTTATTTTATTTGATGAATTATTGATTCAACTTAAGGAACAGTTTTCATACAATCATATGTAAGAAACCTTGGACCAGCTGCTTACTTTTTTGGCAGCATAAAGTGACTAAAAAAGGCGAAAAAATAAATTTTATCTACCAAAATATTTGAATTAGTACAGAATAGTATTTTCTGTATAATTAAAAATAAGAATCTATAACCACCGTAATAAAGCTTCGTCAGTATGAATAATGGATTAAAAACCACCTAAAATATTACTGTAGGTACTACCTAGTTTTGTAGGCTTCACAAAATTCAAAAAATTCTTGGTAAATATTCATCGTGGAACATGGTGACCCGGTTTTTTCGTTCTAGGTGTTATTTCATTGTTCGATCGAATATAATTCGATGTATTCTCATGGGTGAAACACAATGACGACATCGGAATATTCAAGTCATCATTTATGCAAAATGGTCACTCCCGCTGGTATTTCAATTGTGTATTTTATTGCCATATATTCGAAACGTTACATACGAAACTTTCAATATTCTTATATTTTGTAGATTTGGAACCATAATTATGGTTTTATAAATGATTTTTTCTTCGAGGCATAAATTGCTCGAACTAGTTTTAGTAATAGGTATAGTTCGGGAAATATTATTTGACCGACTGTTATCTTACTTACGACCTTTTGTTTTGCGTTAACACTTACTAGACAATCAGCAGTCTAGCACTTTTCTATTGTTAATGATGCAAAACAAAAGGTTGTAAGTAAGATAGGAGTCGGTCAAATAATATTTCCCGAACTATAATAGCTTAACCTAATAGGTGAACGTATATTTTTGTTTAATTCAACTATTTCACTAGTTAAACTTTGTAATCAATATTTGACTTTGCCATTTCATTAAAATTATAGTGTGTCACAAAGTGATGGAGCAGATTTACTCCTAAGCAAAGCTAAGGTTACATAATATTTTTTTTTGTGTGGAAAAAACTTTAAAGAAAGAAGATTATAAAGATAAAGTCGAATGCGGTTCTCGGTAATTTGACTGCACTCACGTAAGTAGTATATTGAAAATGCCACGACAATGGAGCCCCGAGGCATCCATTTTTCTGCTCGAGGAATCTAATTGAGCCATATCCCAACGTTCAGGAGAACAATAGTGCTCTAAACCAATTAGCACGGAAGAGTACGGTAAGGTACGTAATTATACATGATTATTAAATATTTGGGCTTAGAATTCGTTGAGGTGGTTTGATTTTTATATATGTAACAAGATGGTTTTAAATCATGTTTGTACATATTTGCACTAAATCAGTATAAAAACGTTGTATTAGTTACTTAAAAAAAATACGTTTGTATAATCCCACATGATACCTTTATTTGAATGAAGTGTAGTGTGTAACTACCTTTTTCAAAAATATAATAGTTTTTTTGATCGAAAATAAAACAACTTAAGGTTTTTGTTTATGCGTGCGGACACCATCTTGCGTGTTTTGAGAACGGTTTTTAGAATAAAATAAAGTTAAGTTAAAGAACAATCAAATGTATTGCGTAATCCATAGTGAAAACCTTTTTGCTAAGTTGCAACTTAGCTCCAAGAATAATATTAGGATTTTATTTCTGGTTTGACATATTCCATGGTCTCGCGCGAGTGTTGAGCAGAACTACAATGAGATCTGAATAACAATTTTATATCTAACGAGCCGCACGAAAATACTAAAAATTGCTATTATTTTTAGAATTTCTTGTAGCATGGTTGCAACTTTTGTTGCAGACTGTTCAGAAAACGATTTCATCCATTAGATATTACAAGTGTCATTAGAGTCGTGGGTGCAACTCACGGATGTAATTTCCCGCAGCACGACCATTTCCAATGCCAGATGCGGGATCGGGTAATGCCCTATATTAGTGCAGTAGGGTGATTATATTCCTATTTAACATCTACTGGGCTATGTAATGAAATGACATGTGATTTTATAATCTCAGAACGAAGCTAAATCGACAAGAAATTACTAAGAATTGATATCTAGTCTTATATCATAGTATTTCCATAATGGACTTGATGCCTTGATCTACATATGATGACTTGTAGTGCTTTTGACCAACTTTGTTTTTATTTCCTCAGACTAAGTTGTTTCAGCAGCTAGTCTATTAACTATGCACACACTGTTCTGCATCATAAGTATTGTGAAATATTGTAGTCGTAAATTGGACAACTGAAGTTGATCAGCGTATAAAGCTGTTTATTTTCCGGTAATTAGGTTGTCAAGCCACGGTTTGACAATTCATGGAGCCTAGCCAAGATGAGAATTGTGGTGTTGTTCCTAAACAGCTTACATTTGTGTAGTTGTACGTACAAAATCAGCCCTTTTGTAAATAAAGTCAAATACTTCATCGAAACGCCAAGTCAATAAACGTAATGTAGGAGTAGAATTTTCGGTTGTTTATTTTTGTTTAGATTCGACAGCAAAATACCGATATAAAATTTACATCTCTATCGCTCGAAAATCAAGTGATGGTTTCGTTTCTTTGCGGAACGGAAACAGTACATGCATAGATATTTGACCATTTTTGACTTTGTAGAAGGCGACATGTCATGACATTATATCAGTTCGACTCCAAGACCAGAGTTCGAAGCCTAATATTCTGTTGTAGCGGGGAGTCAGGCAAGGAAATGTCATCTCCCCTAAGCTGTTTACTCACTTACCTTAGATCCCCAGCCCGAGCATTTGACGAAGGACATTTTTCACGCTATGTGATGGTGAGGGATGAATGCTCTGCCGGTCACTCGTGAGTATGAGATTGTCAACGACCTGTACACCGCGTCTTCATACAGAGTCAATAGGCCTTAGTTGATATTCAGGTGCTCCAGCCTAAAGGTGGCAGCAGGACTTCAGGTCTGACAAAAACTTATACAGACAAAAACTCGCCTACTATTCACGGAAAATCACATTTAACAATTTGAATGTAGTTAAGACACATATCATATGCCAGGTAGTTCGACGTCGTATAATTTGAGAAGTGAATATGCAGCCCAGAGCCTTGATTAATCCCGTCGCATTGTTCGCTGGGAACTTCGTTATCTATTTTTGGTAACCTACATTCCACTGAATCGATTGCTCTCAATCCCATTTATAAAATACTCTCTTATAGAATTAAAGCTTGCTTTTGAAAATATTTGTTAGTAATTAATGGGTATGTTATTTATATTGCCTACCTGTTATTGCACAGAATAATTAATCTCATTTAAGTAGTCTCAATAAAGGTAGGTATTCTACTGCTAATTTTAATGATATAATTTTACAGGCAAATGAAATGTTATTTTTGATTAAATCCATCCTTTGTCAGTATTTTAGTGGTCAGTTACACTAAGAAGTATTGCTTGTAAAGAAATGTTTACCAAAATATTTCAAAAAGGTTTCCTTTTCAAAGTATACCTTTTAATTATAAAGGGGCAGGCTCGGAGGTCGGTCGGCCATTACTCTCAATTTGTTTATTTCCACAGTCTGTTTGCTTTTCTTGTGTGACGAATTTGAGCAGGAAGAACCATCTGTCATAAGCTTTCACTTGAAATATTTATTTTGTTAAATTGAGATTTTCCATAAATATCCAGGCCTGTTGGTACCGAAAAAAAAAAGAACAAAATACAGGCAAAATAATAATATTCATGTGCCACCTACATTAGGTAGCGCCTTTTTATTTAGGAATAAAACTATTTTTATCGAACATCGTACTAGTACCTAGCCCAAAAACTGGCCAAGAGCATGTCAGGCCATGCTCAGTGTAGGGTTCCGTAATTATTCAAAACCGGCTGGGCCGATTATGTTCGACATAGTTTTATTATAAAGTATTTTATGAGTCCGTCATTCTTGATTTTTTTCATATTTTTTGGAAGCAATGACCGAAACTTAGAGGGACGACTCAATTTTTTTTATTTTGGAGCAGATACTCGTATCTTGGAAAAATTATTATTTAGAAAAAAAACTTTATTTTAGTATTAGTAGTAGCTAGTAGTAAATCACTTTATTGTACACGGAATATGTTACAACACAGTTATAAAGAAATGCAGGTACAAAGGCGAACTTATCCATATAATGAATATCTTCCAGCGGACCTTTGAGAAATTGAGTGGAGATTCGAAAGTTTAGAAAGACAAACTCACATGATGCACAATAAATAATAAACCCTTATTATTTTCTAAATACCTATTCAAGTACTCCACACCATCAAGGGTCGAGAAAAAAATTGTTTACTACATTTCAATCCATCACTTTGTTGGCGTGATTAATATGCATAAGTACCTTATTCAATTGCAAATTAATAAGGTACTTATACAATTACTTATAAAATTTAGGTACTAAAGGTCACTGAGCTACGAGTATGATGCGGACAGATAGACGAAAAGACGGACATGGCAAAACTATAAGGCTTAGGAATTCTTATTACTACAGAACCATAAAAATGGTAAATTTTGATAAATTTAATTTCATATGGGTCTATATCGAATCGCATAAAAGTATTGTTCCGAATATTATGTCGCATAAGAATTTTACGCCGAAAATTGTTTCGCCGAATTATTGTTTCGCATATTTTTCATTTGCGAAGTTTTCGCGCCTAAAGTCGTCTGTCCGAAACATTATTCATTCTAATGCTTATTGTGTCTAAGATTCCTTTGCCGAAATTGTATTATGCATACGTTTGATGATCCTAATATTGTACATTCTAAAATTGCTGCTAAACATAACGCCTACTAAAATGAAATACGATCCGCCAACATGTCGACGGAGCCCCTAGCGGGGCTCCTATTTCCGCTCTAAGGGACAAAAGATACCTAACGAACCTATCCAGGTGGATTACATGATTTTGAAATGTTTTTCTTTTTCATGCGGGGGGCTTCGCCCCCCCGAGCCCCCCTTGTGGGGGGCTTCGCCCCCCCCCCCCCCTTATTTGGTCTTTCTCCTAGCAGCTGGAGCAGACCTAGTATTTGTATTGTAAAATGTCTAAGATTAATGTTTTAACCTAACTTAACCGTATCGGTTCTGCCCCTCTCGTTTTTCTGCAATCAGGTTATCTAACTACAAATAGCTAATTCCATTTGATAGACGTGACAACTAAATATTGATGTAGTTTAAGTTAGTTTAAAAGACTAATGCTGTTATTTTAGCCACTAATAATAATGCGAAATATTTTTTATGACAATCAATATTAGTAATATTACATTTTAGATAATTTAAAAATCGGCATACGAATATTCGGAAAAACATACTTTAGGACTTCTATATGTGTATGCATAAAAATAATTCGGCAAAACGATTATTATGCCATTCAACAATATGCCAAATGTTTCGGCCAAAACATTTTCTGCACAATGAACATTATGCGAAGAGACGGGCACCCATTTATATTGTTTGTATTGTAATTAGCTATCGCAGTACTGCTTCAGAGAACGATAAAACACAATTGACATTACAACTAGATATTTTATTCTTCATAAAAAACCTTGATAGACGGTGGTGCACGACTTGAAATTGGCAATTTGATTGAAGTGAGTTAATCTATCTCGAGGAAGCGAGCAAGTTAAATGAGACGTTGATAAATCTCACAATTTTATCCGGTTAAGTGTTGCCACGCAATTGCTAGTCCATCTTGTCGAGTTCGCGTGGTGACTGCAGTAAGAATACATTTGTCACTACCCCAACTCTTCCCGTGGGTGTCGTAGGAATCGACGGAAGGATTATAGTGTTGCTGGCAATTTATTTATGAAAGATTGATGATGGGCTGCAGCATCATCGTAGTAGATACACTGCGATCGCCAACCCGCTTGCCCAGCGTGGAACATATGGGCATTTACTCCCTAATGCATCTATTGGCATGGTAAATTTAATAGGAGAAACCTATGCCTAGCAGTGGACGGAGACAGGCCGATGATGTGTCGATAATATTGTCAAATGACCTTGAATTTGATGACTTTTATAATTTCCTAGTTTTCTGACACAAAAGCAAGAATAATAATATTTTCCTCTCTATAGTTATGGGCATTTCTCCGAGCGCTTCAACCGCCGTGACTTCGGTGGCAGCCTTATCACACGAATCCCGTGAGAGATGCAAGAACTTTTGGATATATTGGTAGAGGTAGTTGACAACTACCAAGATATCCAAAAAAATGTAGGAGATACCCACAGAAATCGGGTAATAATGTTGCCACCGAAGTCACGGCGGTTAAAACTCGGAGAAATGCTCATTGCAATTTTAGTACTCTGTATTAAAAATAAAATCCAGATAATATCCAAAAATAGGACCAGTGTAGTGGCATGTAGACTACATCAAAATCTAATGTCACTACTCTAAAGCTGTCAAGTGGTACTGTAATCTAAGTTTTATGATATGTTGGTCAAGCAAGATTGTCGTTTTGAAAATGTAATTTTCCGAGGGTTTTATTATTTGCTCCCCTTGCATTTTCCTATCCAAACCTTACAATTTTTACTACTGTCATAAAACAAGAATAAAATTCCGGTTATCTGCGTTTTAAAACATTTTAAGTAGGTACGAAAACTATTTTTTACTTTTAACTGGTCAATCGGTACAGGTGCTCAAAGAATTGGAATTTCGTTTTCTAAAACAATGAACATTTTATGAAACTTTCATTGAAGTTGTGTACATTACAATATAACTTCAATAAGTATCTAAAATAGTTTTTTTATACAATTATAACTACTTCAAACAAAATATTTAGTTAAGTAAATTGATGTATCCGTTATTATACGAATACGACTATTATTTGCCATCGTAAAACCACGTATCGTTACGAGGTAACCATAATTATGTATGTACAAAACAACTAGGTCAACTAGAATATTCCAAGCATGATTAATTTGGAATATTCTATCGAACGGTGTATTCTACTTTCATTATCTTTGAACGTTGGAGGTACTCTTTATTCAGGTATACAATAGAGTAAAAGACGTTTGGTTATGAATGATCACGCACCTGAAACCTATAGCCTTTATTTCCTGACTACCTATTATTCATTACGATTTCTTGCATTGTGTTCTCTTGTATTACGTCATATTACAATTGTTACAGTAAATTTAGCGTAATATTTAGTTATAAATGGTCGTTAAAAATATTGAAATTGTTTCAACTTGGTCGTACACATTTGTCATACATTGGGATTATGGTTATATTTTATTGAGTTTGATCCTGGTATCCATCTGGTAGTACAGTCGAGGGCATTAATATATAGACACATTTGTAAGGGATCAGTATAGAGAAATGTATAAATATTAATGCCCTTGACTGTACCTAGAAATGAACAGCACTTAGGGAATATGCTTAGTCCTTCCAAAGAAACTAACGCACGCCGAATACCGTTAGCGATTCATCGAATTTATTACTTGAGGATCTTTCTTGTTTACTTTCTTAGTCATACGGGTGAAGTCGTTTTGAAAAATACTGTTTGTAATTTTATTACGGGTTTAATGAAAAGAAAGTTACGATTGCTTCTACTGTATTACCACATTGAGTCATCTAAATTATACAGATGAGAGAGTGATGCTAAGTTTTGTTTTCATTGAACACATACCTGCTTTCCCATAAATGACGCCCACTTGAATGATATACGTTTATGGCTCTAATGCATCGAAGAAAAGGATGTAACAGTTTCAGAACGAACTATTCAGCTATATTACGAAAAATAAAAACTGTACTATAATCGAGAATTCGTTTTAGGTTGGATTCGGATTAGTTGGTGCCTTTTATAATTAATATTCGCATTTAATGAGTATACTCTTTAAACTATACGATCAAATAATGTGAATGAAGACCTAACATTGCAAAAAAAATCATAAAACTGGCACTTAAAATGAGTGTAAACGTTGTTGAACGTTAAATTTCTCACTTTTTGACATCTATGAATGAGGTTAGTGGGACTATTCTCCATAATGGCACGGACGCCTTTAAAAAACCTTTAGTAAGGTAAACGCAGGTATTAACGCCCCCCTTAAGGCATTTTTTTAATCAGGCCTAGTTTTTAAGTATACACGTTGTCCCAAAAATTAATTTTCCTATTTTATGTGCTACTATGATAATTAAAAAAGGTAAATAATGAGTTACTCGTCCTTTAATTGAACATTAAGATGCCAAAAATCTATTTCTAAATTACAGAATCGATTTCTGCTATTAACGACCCATAAAAATGGGTGTGAAGGTATTAACGATTTTTAAGCAGCCATTACCGATTGAGTTTCAATAGTAGATTGTACAACAAGGGCATAAAGGGAACCATTTCTACCCGAGGCAATTTTATGTTAAAATAGTTGACGAGGGTAAAAATGGACATTTATGCCTTTGTGGTACACCGCTTTTCACTTTGATTACGAAGAAAATAAAATATATTTATATAGGTAATATTTCTAAATTTCCAAGTTAAACATTTCGGAGCATTTTTGAACGACAATCGAAATGATGTGATTTACTAAGTTTTTAATGTGTTCGTTTTGGAAGAGGCTGATCGGGCAACTCTTCCTACCAAAGCCACATGTTTGTTAAAACTTGTATTTTTGTAATTAGTAATTTATGGCATTAATCATTTCCTTAATATTATATCTACCTACTTATTTAGGTACGGTCGGTAATACCTTCTTATGGTTGGTATCAGCGATTTCTATGAGTCGTTGATAGAATATGTAAGAACTAACGTAAAATGTATTACCGATCCATATTAAACAATAACAGTATTGTATTTTTATTATCTTTGTCGCTACAAAACACTTTCTGATTACGTGATATTAAAAATTTAGGACCTAAAAGCACTTTTAATGGATAAAAACTTCGTCATAAACAATGTCTAAGATAATATCCGTTTTCCAAAAATATTGTATTTTGGTTAACTTTATAACATCAAAAGAAGAAAACCAAGTGCTAATGTGTATGTCGTTAATAGTTTTTTGAAAATTACAATTATTTTGATCTCAATTAATCTATAAACATACTTATGTTTTCATAGAATAATATCGTACGAGAAAGAAAAAACTAAACATGACATTTTAGTCATTACCGACCTACGGGTCGTTGATAGCTGCTACTACTAAAAATAATGAAGCAATCACCGTCCAAATTTAATTTTATATTTTATATATGATAATGGATGTTATTTGATAAATTGTTATAAAATATCTGTAATTTATAAATAAATGAATATGATTAGCAATAAATGTAGATGTAAAGTAGTCAATTGTTAAAATAAACGTCTAAGACAGATAAGTCGAGTCCTTACTTGAAAGTGTAAGCGCCAGTATGGAATGTCCTTCTTTCTCGGTACTCACAACTTGATTGATGTATTTTTATCTTTTATCGAACTACCACTCAATCTAACTTAACCGTACCCTATACTCAAGAAATAAACGCTTCTGGAAAACAACCTACCTACCCTCACATAAGTTGTGCCAATGAAAAAATACCGAATTACTTATTAGGTCGCTAATACCTTCGGATTTTCGATGGAGCGTTAATAGCTGCGTTTACCTTACTGAGTAACAATTGGACAATATGTTTTTTTTCGATTGGTAATAACTCTGAAACTAGGCGATATCCAGAAAAGTTTATATGACAGTATAGTTGCTATTTGTGGTCAGTAATAATACACTGTTAAAATTGGTCGGGTTTAAATAGCTCACGGCGTATATTTTGAGAAATTTAAATTCTAGCGAGTGCCTAAATACGCCTGCGCCTACGCCTCACCTTAACGATATTTTATTTTCCAATCAGCCTTAAGCTATGAATGTCATATTATTCAAAATGTGGAACCCTATAGGTATTTGTGCATTCTTGGGCACAAAGACGCGGAAATACAAATACTAATGTCGAGCACGCTCGGGTTTATTACGAGTAAAGGAATTCCCAGTGAGCCGGCCTAATGAAAATTTATATGACGGTCAGTTAATGCTGGTACCTACTCTCGACCGGTAACTAACTAAATGAGATATATGAATAAGTATAAAAACAAGGTTCATAGTTTATTTTGATGTTAGTTACTTCAGCAATGCGTCAATAAGTATTTACATAAAATCTAAAGTCGGTAAATTAATCGACTCATAAATACTTAGCTCATCTAAATAGCAAAATTTAAAATATTTTCCTACATTCACGATACCTTCCCGAATCTTTCATTTACATTTAAATAAATAACAACAACTACAATTACAAAACATATCAAAGAGCTATTCAAAATTATTCTATTCAGATATAATATAGTTTCAAAATAAATAGCTGATAATTGTGTTCATTATCCATATCGGTATATTTTCCTTTTTAACACTAGTACTAGGGGTACTAGTAGTAGTTTATTTGTTGTATAATCTCTCATACTGAAACGCATTTATAATTAAGATATTTTTGTATTTCTTTAAAGTTTTTAGTTTGATAATATCAAAAAAGCAAAACATACCGACCGATATCGACATCGGCATCATAAAAATAGGCTTTAATAAAATAAATGCTTTAATCTACCCAGGGAGGGATGCTTAAATATAAATTTCGATTCCGTGCAATGAAGTAAAAAAAATAGGTAGCTAAATCGGTCAATCTATGCAATATAGTGGGTGTTTGTATACAAGGCTGAAGTGACAGAAAATTGTCAATCGTCGTTTTAATCCGCCTATTTTAGTATAACCTTATAACTTAGAAGTATTTATGAGATAATTGTTGCTAATAGAATGCGACTTGACCGATATTAGTGCACTTGGCCGCTTAACAAAACTATGTCAACGCATACACATCGCGCAGTCTATTTTGAACACTCATTATCAGACTGTGCCAGATGATTACGCTATAACGCGAAATACTTTCAGTTACTCGTCTTGTTTTAATACTAAACGTTCATGATTCACTCTCAAAATACAATCTAATCATCGGTGGAATGAGTACACAATTTGACATCTGAAACGCATATTTTGACATATGAACAGACTGATTTTTTTTGATTGAAGTAACGCATGTTTTAAACTAAAACGGATAAAGTTATTGCGAATCGTAGCGACATTTTAAATAACCATTTTCTTTCCCATAAACATATTTAATATTACATT
>JALPQI010022598.1:0-11561 GCA_025490895.1 Thaumatotibia leucotreta
CTTCGCAAATGTGACTTTAAAGCATTTTTGCAATCAATAAATTAAAAATAGTTTCAATACCTATTCTATTCATGTATCCATTCATCAATATATGATTGAAGCGAAATCGATGTATAGCATTTTGCATCTGTAATTTTATTAATATTGAATAATAATGAATGAAAAATGAATTTGAAATAAAAGATAAGAGTTTTAAAAAAATAGTTTATGTTCTCTTATTTAAGTAATGGCACTTTTCGATGTAATTAACGTTGATTTTGAGAAGTTTTAAAATGCTGATTCGAATACCTTGCAATACTTTATAGGTGAAACAATTTTCGTTTAATTTCTTGTTAAATTCACCGAACTCTAATGAATTTCTACAAATATGTTTTTGTAAACACATTAAATTATTGTATTACATGTTTTGATTTGTGTTTTTTAAGTAGTCAATTAGTCATACTACTATATTACAGTTACAATATAAATTATAAATACATATTAGATGTCATATACCAAAGAATAAAGACTAACATCACCAAGCATAATTATATTGCTTGATAAAAAACTAGCCAAGAGCAATACAGACCATGCCCAGTGTAGGGTTCCGTAGTTATTGAAAAATGGCTGGATCTATTATGTTTGAAATAGTTTTTAGGGTTCCGTAGCCAAAATGGCAAAAACGGAACCCTTATAGATTCGTCATGTCCGTCTGTCCGTCTGTCACAGCCGATTTACTCCGAAACTATAAATGCTACAGTAACGAAATTTGGTAAGAATATGTGTTGTATAAACCGCTACAGGATTATGATACTAAATTGTAAAAAAACTCATTGGGGTGGGGGCCCTCCATACATGTAACTGAGGGATGGAAAAAAAAATTTTGTTGTATATAAGCGTGTGGGGTATTAATAGAAAGGTCTTTCAAAATAATATGAAGGTTTATAAATCTCATTTTTATTTAAGCAAATCGTTTTCGAGATATCCGCTCTCAAAGTCTGAAAAATGTGTCCCCCCCCCCCTCTGTTTTTGAAACTACGCGATATAAAATTCTAAAATAAATATATGTTATGCACCTTAATAAACTCTATAAACGATTTTTGGTTTGATTAAATTATCTCCTATAGTTTTTGAGGTAGGTTGATTTAACTGTATTTTTTAATAATAAGTTGATAATGGTACGGAACCCTTCGCGCGCGAGTCCGACTCGCACTTGGCCGGTTTTTTTTAAGTATCCTATTTATGACAGTAACTCATTCATTTTTTTTTCATATTTTTGGACCCACAAATCACTTATTTCTTTCTTTATTTTATCCTTACACTTTGTCGGCGTAATTAATATCGTCGCGGATAGTGCAATACCGCGTATCTAACACTCATGTCAATAAGATTCTTATTTCAAACATACTTCTATGGAATCTAATATGTATCTGCATTGTAATTCCGACACTATACGTAATTGTTAGTGCTAACGGCCACTGAGCTATGCTGCGTACAGACAGACGGACCGACTGACATGGCGGAACTATAAGGGTTCCTTGTTTACTACAGATCACAAAAATCATTCCGCTCTAGTCAGTTTATAGCTTGACTATCGAGTGGACGAGTGCTATGCGATACAAAACTCTGTAAATTAACCCATGGACTACAGATCATGACGAATGAAAAACCCGTGTGAAAGCGGTATGCAACTAGCATGGATGCATTGCATGTATTATGCAGCTGTGTGTAATAGTTATTGAAATGACTCGCATGAAATATTCACAAAGATTTTTATGCATCAACGTCGTACCTACAAAATGTAGCCAATACTTATAATCAGAGATCGGACAAATGTGCGTCATTGTTTGCAATAATAAGGACATGACTCCATGTTGATTGAATAATTAATCATTTTATCATTTTCAGAAAATTATCCATTTGATACCAGTGACTATGAAAACCTTTGTAAATAGTCACCTTAAAGCTTCGAAATCAAATTTGAAGAAATTATTCGTTTAATTACTCATTTAATCACCTTTGGAGTCATGTCAATTTTTTTGCGAACAATGATGCACATTTTTCCGATCTCTGCTTATAATCCATTCCAAGTGTGTTTGGGAAACGGCCGAGTTTATCCACAATCATGATATTCCATACAGTATTCAATTCAGAAGTCTAGCCTATCTAATTTTTGACAGCAAAACGGAGTCTTCTCGAGACTACGAGTCTTTTTCTGGTCGACACAATTGAAAAGAAGGGTAGTCGGGAGAAGACCGCGTGTTGCAATCAAATACAAGATGTGCTAAGTTTAGTCTTTCTAATGTGAGTGCCTAGTTTGCGTTTAAATAAAAACCTTGATATTTTGTGAAATAACTCAAATTATTATTTTTTTTGTATTTTTTAAGTAATAACACTACAATGTATATTTGCAATATTAGATGTCATATCGTCGGGGATAGGGTAAGACCGCGTAACTAACACATGCAGATAAAGATTATATTCCATAGAAATATGTTTGAAATAAGCATCTGATTGACATATTGTGTTTGATACGCAGTACCTATCCCCGACCCGACGATATACCAAAAAAAAATGTACCAACACCGGAGGTGGTACCTGAACCCACGTCCTCAGCGTTCGCGGTTGATGCCTACACCACTCGGCCACTCCAGCTTAGCAGACACCATATTATCAATATTAAAGAAAAAAGTATTTCATTAATACCCATAGCACATCATGAAATCAACAAGAATATCGAATATATCAAACAAAAATAACCTACAGGTCGATTGTATACCCATACCAAGAGCATACTTTGATTTTGTTAACAGAACCATACGGTGAAGCTTGCTCGAGAATTGCCAATATGCCAATAACACACAAGTTAAGAGGAGATATTTATTTATACGGCCGTGTGGTGAGACGGCAGATAGAATATATTTTGTCACCACCCTAACTCCTCCTGCGGGTGTCGTACGAGTCGACTAAGGGATTGAATTGTCACTGACCATTATTTGATAAAAGATTTATGATGGGCAGCAGCGTCATAATAGTGCCCACATTACTGCGATCGTCGATCCGCTTGCCAGTGAGGCGATAATGGGCGTTTACCTCCTAATACGTCTACACGCATTCTTAATAGGAGAGTCCAGCAGTGGACTATCGTAGGCTGTTGATGATGATGATTAATTTTATTTATTTATAGGATGAAGTGGATGACGGTAGAAAAAGACCTAAACGATACTCATTTAAACAAAGATGTAGCACAGACCGCGATAGATGGAAATTACGGACAAGGAAGAGCGACCCCAAGTAAATGGGACTATGTCTAGAAAGAAGAGAAAGGAATAAGAAGGTTATCTCGATTATAAGCCCTTTAACACTAAATTTGCTATCCAGGAAATAAATAATCTTGGTATAAATCTCTATTAGTAGATATAACAATATTTTTAACGTGTCTTGTCTAAAGTTACCCTTATTTTTATATGACCTGTCCTGGACTGGGTGCAAACGGAACCATCTCGGGATTATATCCGATCGATAAAAAAAATTAAAATTGGTTCACGATTCTAAGAGAACTTGAGAACCTCCTCCTTTTTTCATTTTGGTCAAGGAATACGTACGACTAATAAATAAATAGTAAGGGTACTTTTGATTTCTGAGAAAAGTGGCTTGCTTGTCATTAACTATTAAACTCGCAGACTGTGCCAGTCGATCATTTTACAGGTGAAGTAAAATTACGTCTAATAATATGTATACATTTCAGAACTTATATCCAAGGGGATAAGGCTCTAGATTGTTAACATATTTATGGAGCTGACGCTGCACGCTGAGTGCGGCAGGCATTGACGGAAGTCGTTGGATCTATATTCGTCATTTATACAATCATATCGAATGTAGGGCAATAATATAAAACAAACAATGAAATAGCAAATCGAGTTATTCATGTTTTTGTGTAATATTTTTATAACTTAGTCTCACGATAGCGTAAATGGGTGAATCAACTTTTTCTGTCTATTATTCTCATGGTTACGGTCTCCTGAGTCACGCTGGTTTTATGCAAAATTATGCTACTTACATTAGGCAAACATGCAAGTAGTGCATTTCTGTAGGTAGCCCATTAAGGAAACGGTTTATTAACACCAGAAAAATATATGTTTGCAAAGTCTAAGTAGAATAATTCTGTATAAAACCAGCGTGAATCGGGCGACCGTAACCATGTCACTAACAGACAGAAAAAAGTTGATTCACCCAAATATGAAATTCTTTTCAACCAATATCAAATAAATGAATCGGCATACATAATATGAATCATTTTAGAATTATAACTACACGCATACACCCATATCCCGCAGTACAAGTCGGGATTTGGTCGCGGGTGCTCCATGATGAGGATCCTCTAAATGGATCAAAACATGTCGAGCAATTATCGACTAATATTACGTGAGTAACCCGTTTGATAAATATTTAATATATTTAAAAAGTTATTCTAGAACGATTAGAAAGACATAAACAACGTTGGCGGTAGCGGCAATAATTACTATTTTTAGTTTCAAAATCTTTAGATAAATACAAGAATTTTTAACTTTATACTTAAAATTACGTTCTGGAAATTTGTTATTATTTGGTGAAGTAGAAATATCTTGATTAAATCCCGCCAAAGTATTGTTAAGCCATTAAATATTACATTTAAAATAGTTATTCTTTTATTTGATTTCAGAAACCAGTTTTTATAATTTATTTCATAAAAAATTACTGAAAATTACTGAAAAGGGCTTTTGCACTTTGATTTGTGTATATAATATTCAGAATAATGACAAACATGCAATTTTAATCAGCTGATAATTTGCAGTAAGATAAAAATCTGTGAAATGATATCGCTTTGAGAGTAGTGGAGTAGTTTTTTTTAATGATATTAAGGCTACTAATACAAACCTTAATAAACTAGTACTAAAATCTAGTGGTTTGTGTGTTTCAAATCAATTATTAAGTATATGTATAATTCATTATAATTATAAGTTCTGGTTAAGTATTTTAACAAACTAGCAAAATATTGTATTTTCATTACAAAAGGCAATTCTATTGTGTTCACCAATAAAATTTACAATACAATTCAATTGAATTCGAATGGAAGAACGCTTTCACGTAACCGAATTTATTTGACAAGTCTCACTCGATATTTACGTGGATGGCGAGAAAATCTTATGCTAAATCACTCGATCAATTCATCACAGGGACCCTTGAGTAGGAACACAAATCACGGCCCCTTTGGGGTTCATAGATCATTAGAATCCCCGAACTATAGGCATAGGGCAGCGGGGGCTATTTCTCAAAGCTTGTAACAAATGCTATAGTCCTTACCTAATTATCTTAACAAGAAGTCAAAAGATTCTTTATTAAAGTAGGCCTAGCAATGAGCAGTTTTGAAGGCGCAAATATGACGGTTTCTGATAAACAATGTAAAATAAACCCTGCGTTTCTTATCCTACACTACCTACTGAATGGATCCGAATTTTTTTAATTGTAATCCGGCGAGAAACTAGATATAACTTAAGTTTTTTCAAATAGCTGGTATATCTTTGATGATAGTCATTAAAACAAAAAATATTGATATTAGCAGCACAAAGCAGGACTATGCACATAGTAATATTATAGTATACATAATCATAATTATAGTATCTCGAAGTCACATCTACTAATGATTTCCTATAGATTAATGATCTATCAGGATTGGTATGCTACGAGTAAAATAATAAAAAGTAGCTACGGAGATATATTATGATCCCCTAACGTCACGATTTAAGGGTCAATATAATGACTTTTAAAATATAGTAAGAAATACTAATAACGTTATCAATCACTCAGTTTTAGCAGTCATGAAGTCCTATGAACAATCATTTTAACTTTATCAATAAAATTGTTGGTATTGAAAACAGACTTCTATTTTTATTACAGATTACAAGTTTTTTGAAAAACGAAAAACGAGTCCCAGCTTTACTAACAAAACAGTTCTTACAGTAAGCATTGTAGATAGGTACGAGAGAATGTTAATTTATGTTAATTGTAGTAAGTACCCTCTAATCACAATCGCTAATTACTCGTGTCATTAATTATGCAGATACTCAGTTAACATAAATTATTAATAAATTTCCGGAGTTGCGAATCTGGAATTTTGGAATTTTGAAAGGATCGTGTTAATGTCTCATTTCAATATTGTGTTCACGTGCTTTGATTATTTAGTATTCATGTTTTAGTTTTGAATTGCATTAGAAATATTATTGGAGAAAATACTACCTAAAATGCTACTTAATAATTGTTAATAATATATCACTATAATTGGTTTATCCATACTCGTTATTCTTGTATATACGATACGTTGTTAAAATATTTATCTATGGATTAATTAAAAAATACTATAAACTTTTTCAAATTAGTCTGTTCCAAAATCAACCAAAAACCCTTTTTGGTTGATTTTGAAGTCTTGTGAAGGTACCTACGTGATCTACGTCATTTGATATGAAAGATAGACGTAAAAGGCCAAAAACATTACATATATAATATATGCTTGTAGAAATAATCAATAACGACTTAGTTCAAAGTTTTACATTTTTATTAACGAAGTTGTATTCACAATATTTATATATTATTTTTACTAAATCTACTTAAGTTAAAACTGTGTTAAATAAACCATCTTAACTTCTACTTTTATTTAGTTATTAATGAAGTTTGAGTAGTATTTATTTCTTATCCTTTGCTTTTTATATTATTCTGTAATTTACCTTGAAGCCTTATTTATCTATATTTTATAATTATTTATTATCATTGCATAACACTTACTTTTTATACTACACAATATTTTTACTTTAAAACTAAATCAAATTTCACCTACACCCGCAAAACTTCGAACAACTTAAACTTACCTTCAACAACTTCACACTTCAAAAATACTTACATCTTAAACTGCAAGAACTGAGAAACAAATGCACACAGACACTGCACTCCTTGCGCGGTGGCGGTCGGCCGACGCGGCGCGCTATCCGAGAGGCTGCGTGATACTGAACTGGGAGAGCGTCACTGTACGAGGGGAGGCTTACACTGCATACCCGTCTTCATATTGGGCCTTATATGCTCAGAATTTTTTAAGGCCATCCTGGCTATTAATGGCCATGGGGGCTACCACGATCTATGTGACTCAGCTTGGGACCTAATCTGAATCACCATGTGTCGGTTCCACAGAACAGAAAAAACGGTAGAAGTGTAAAGGGCGCGTGGCGCGTGTGCCACAATTTTGCCCCGTCGGACATACTTCCGCGTGACTCGGCCGTAGTTCGACGCAGCGACTCGCGAGTGACATTTGCCTGTGCACATTATAGACAACACGGAAAAAGCTAGCAAACATGCACACTTACTCCGTTTTGGAGTGCAAAAATAAAACCGGCACCAAAAATTTCTCCTATGGTGGTTTTTATTATTCCGTGGTCGGTTCCATAGAATAGCTATCAAAAACTGACAAGCAGAGCCTAAATGGAACCGTGGTAGGAAATCATGGTTTTATACCCAGACGGTTCTTTAGTCGTAACTTTTTTAATGTACGTCGTAGATCTAAACTATCCTGCTGATTTTAGTAGAAGGAGGAGAGTTTGTTAATGGGATCGAAAATATCCAAATGTGCACGGGTTTCACTAATTTTGAGAATAGTGTACGATTGAGCAACCTGTAAAAAGGCATGAATGACGACAATTTCAAAGTATCAACAAGTTCGCTCAAAAATGGTGTTTCACTGTATTTATGCCTACGAGTACATATAAACAATGGGCAACGCGTTTTACTTACTCTCATGTAACTTTGAAATATTTGGAGTCAGTAAATTGACGATGTTTAAAGAAAGGTACAACAAACATACAAACTTCAACAACGCTTTTTCTGTATATCTAACTCAATTTAAAGCATACCTAAACTATCCTTGAAAAATATGCTTAAAGAATAAAGCATATAAAGTTATGAAGTAAATTGTACCTATGTACCTATATCTGAACTCCATGATTTAGACGAGAGTAAAATCAGATTATTCTATGAACCGGCATTGTCTCTTATGATTCTGAAATTCAGTTTGGTATTTTATACAATTATCTCGTCAGTTCCACGTTCTTAAGCTACAGGGAGTTATTGTTTCTGTGAAATAAGATTTTTAAATAAGCGAGAACAAAAAAAAATATAAAGCTAATTAAGTAGAGATCTAAGTGATCGTTGTGTACCAATCTGAAAGACAAATCAAATATTGTTTTGAGAACAAATAACATATCAATATCGATACCTTTAGGCTCAAAGGGCGTAAACGCCAAATTGCCACTTTACAGGAGAAGCAAAAAAAGAAAAGTATTTTAGAAAAAAAATCATAACTTCTTTGTTTTTTGGCAGAATAACTTAAATTTTGGCCAACGTACTTGAATTTTTAAGATAAACATTTTGAATATCAATCATTTAGGATAAATGAATAAATAAAGAAAAAGGGTGTGTTATACTCCCTTAACTTTTTGAAATAATGGCGTTTACGCCCTTAAACTTCACATAATATGCAAAAAATGTAGGGAGTATTGGTTACTAAACGTTTGAGTTTTGGTCTAAATGGGGCGTATATCACAACTTACCATAGTTATAATCGGTCTTATAAACTCATTCATAACATAGGCAATGCTCTGAATGGGTGTATAATACACCTTGGGGTTAAAAAAATACTTACAATCAATTAAAAGGTTGCTGCTTTTATTAAAAAAAATGTCTACACTGACTATGCTGTTGCTGATTATATTTTTCTTTTATGTCTAGGGATAAAAATAATGTTAATGGCGTTATTGGACAATTAAGCTACTACCAAAACCCAGATTAAAATGCGATATGAAACCAGTAAAACAAACAACAATTCATCATAAATTTAAGAGTCAAACTCTTGTCGGCGTAACTGATGAATGTAACTGTATCCATCTAACTCTGTCTAAAGCCACCTCCTTGACTTTCATATACGACACAACGTCTACTTTCTCTTTTATTTGTTTCATGTAAATTCCTCTATGTCTCCCTCTTCCTCACTTTCCTTCAATTCTTCCTTCTATTATGTTTTTTTTATCAAAGCGTCATGTCGTATAAGGTGACCAAACATTTTCCCTCTCCTATTTTCTATTATCTTTAGCAAACACCTTTTTTCATTCACTCTTTTAAGCACTTCTTCATTTGTGATATTTTTTGTCCAACTTATCTTCTCCATTCATCTCCAGCTCCACATTTCAAATGCTTCCAGTATCTCTCTGTCCTTTTTCGTCATGACCCACGCCTAACACCCATGTAATGCTATACTCCAGATGAAAGTTTTGATGAGCTTCTTACAAACAGCAATTAATAATGACATCTTTATTATATATATATATATTTCTTTCAATAATATACTCTAGATGCAATGTAAGGTACATTTACTCTCATTTAGTATTATTTTTCCTTATAATTACCAACACATACATATTAACTACTAAATTAAATATAATAGCATGCCTTTAGAATACTAATGATCACAAATCTTTATCTTTTGATTTTTATAAAACCTATAGACACAACTTAAGATCTTTTACTCTCACATAGCATTTCTTTCTTTTTTAAATTACCAACATATAATTATGTAGATATTAATTACATACTAAATGGAGTAGAAGATTTTTAAAATACTTAATCATTAAATTAAATTTATGTTAAAAACGCACGGAACCAAAAAATATAACTGTGCGTACTGTAAATTAAAAATGTCGACTGAAATTGAACGTAAATTTATACACATTATACACAATGTCTCCCATTTTTATCACATTATCTGTCTATACTTTTCATTTCACACTTGCAACATAGGTACGCCAGTATACAGGTAAGTATACATAGATTTAGAATGATGGTCATTCGCTTATATACTGTAGTTTTAATAACGCAATAACTGTTCATTCTTACTTTATGATTGGATAATGACAATGAATCATTACTATCGTATAGGTACACAGTACGTAAGCAATTTTGAAATAATAAAATAACTTAGCGAGCCTTTAAGCCATAATTTGTACATTTCTTGGGGCGTATAAGTCAAAAAGTTTTGTTATCATAGGGCGTAAGAGGCGCAGCATGCCTACTACGTTACGGCGTATGAGTAATTTTAAAACGTACAATGCAAGGATACGGGCGTATAAACCTAATTTAGCCTACTAGAGTCATACTACCTAAATTAAGTAGCATAATTTCTACGTCGTATGAGCTTGTTTAGTTTTGTATTATAAACATTTTATAACAACTTTGTTATAAGACCTCTTTATTTTTTTTATTTTTGAACTTATTACCTAAATAAACAAAAAATTGTGTAAAAGTATCAAATACGCCTCTTGCTTTTAAAAAATCTCCTAGAAATACGTGGGTCGTATATGCCCTAAATTGTCGAATTTCGTTGTTTTAACTACACATATCGATAGAGAAAAAAAAACTGAACAAAACTGCATTCAAAACTCATTTTGGCCAAAATGGCGTTTACGCCCTTTGAGCCTAAAGGTATCGATATTTTAAAAGTCCAGTAAGGATAAATCTCAAGACTGACAAGAAGTGCTGCCTAAAAAAATATTTTTATACACTTTGGTTTTAGATTTTATTTGAGTGTTCACAAAATACACAAAGTATTATAATGGGTTCTGTACCATTCACAGTAATTTTAAAACTAGAAATGCTTAGTATTTAGAGTTTATTTCCTATGGGTAGCAGTGTGCAACTACCCGTATTGTGGGTACAGTAGCGTCGTCGAGATGACGAAAGCGTCATTTAAATACGCAAAGAATAGAAGACTGCGTAACCACTAAGCTTTGCGTATTAATTAAATACCATCATTTACATGAACATTGTTGCTACCACAACAACTTATTGGTTGGCTGCTGCTGTAATATCCGGTGACGTTGAGTAAAAGTAAAGATATCATCGTCATCATCATCAGCCTATGATAATCCACTCCTGGACGTAGGCCTCTCCTATTAACTATGCGTATAAACGCGTTTGGAGGTAAATGCTCATAATCCCCACGCTGGGAAAGCGGATTGGTGAATGTGTCCACTGATGACGTTGCTGCCCGTCATCAATCTTTTATAAAATAATGGTCAGTGAAACTTCAATCCCTTAGTCGACTCTTACGACACCCGCAGGAGGAATTAGGGTGGTGACAAATGTATTCTTATTGCCGTCACCACACGGCTGAACCTATGATTATTTGAAAAACTAAGTCTCGCCAAGTTTCTTAGCGGTTTTTTTCGGATCAGTGGTGTAGGGTTAGGTTAGTTAACCAGTAGTAGTTTTAATTTTACGTAACTTAGACCATTCAATAGAGAGAAAAAGAGTGTGTTACAATTCCAATATGAAAAAAATAATTTGACTTTGACTAAAGCCATCCAACTAGTTACAAACCAAAAGATCCCAACTGAATATTTCTGCAATATTTTGCACAAAATTAGGTACTACTTAGCTCTAATTGCATGAGTTACCGTTTTCCCATTCTATTATTTTTTTTTTAATAATCAAAAATCTCTCGTCATTAT
>JALPQI010022599.1:0-10399 GCA_025490895.1 Thaumatotibia leucotreta
TTTCTAGGAAAAAATGTGGGAATCCAACTTTAGATTACCTGTACCTAAGTCCTAAAGTAACGTGCCTAAATTGATTGAATACCTATTATTTTATGTGAAATAGTTAGTTACCTTTGGATAATATGTAGGTACTATTATTACCAAATACTAACCATCAGTATGCAAGATCGGTCTTCCACGGATTATTAATAAGCGAATATAATTAATTGATTGTATGCGATTAGCCAGTAATGGATATGAATCGAGAATCGACTGAATACGCCAATATACACCATGTAGAGCATGAAATTATTAGTACGGTATAGGTACATAGGTAGTCTATAGGTCATCATCATCATCCTCGCTCTATCCCATTATTTGGGGTCGGCTCTCCTGATATGTTTCCGCCATTCAGGGCGTTGTTTCGTCATTTCGGGTGTGAGGCCCGTCGTCTTTAGGTCGTTGTTTACGGTCTTCATCCAGGTCATAGCTGGGCGTCCTCGTCCTCTCTTGCCTTCATTGATACTCATCACTGTTCGCGTTAAGTGACCTTCTTCGCGGCGCATTACGTGCCCATACCAACGTAGGCGGCTCTCTTGTAGTTTGGCTGTAATGTCGGCGACTTTAAATGTACCCCTTATGTGGTCGTTTCTGATTTTATCCATTCGGGTGACACCACCGGACCAGCGCAACATCTTCATCTCCGCTACGTGAAGCTTTTGTTCATCAGCTTTTCTCATTGCCCAGCACTCCGACCCGTAGAGTAAGGCGGGTCTTACTGCCCGTTTGTACACTGTGCCCTTTGTTCTGATTGGGATTTTCTGGTCACATAGGACACCAGTAAGAGCTCGCCACTTCATCCATCCAGCTCTCACTCTGTTCTCTATGTCTTTCACAGTATCACCACTTGAGTCTAGCACTGAGCCAAGATATTTGAACTCAGAGACTTGATTTAATTTCGTGCCGTCTATAGTTGGTGCCCAGTCTAGATTGATGCCTGAGAAATTGCACCGCATGTATTCAGTCTTCTTCCGGTTAACCCTGAGCCCTCGTCGTTCAAGAGCGTCCTTCCATGCATCCAGGTCTTCTTGGATTTCTGATTGCTCTTCCGCGATCAGAACTACATCATCGGCGTATAGTAGGCACCAGGGAGGACTCTTTTGTAGATTTTTGGTGACGTAGTTCATGCACAAGTTAAATAGTAGAGGGCTGAGGGCTGAGCCCTGATGTACTCCGACATTCACTTCAAAACTAGAGCCGATACCTGCTGGCGTAACCACGCGCGTAGTTACGTTATGGTACATATCTTGTATCAGGTGGATGTACAACTCTGGAATTTGTTGGTCTCTAAGGGCCTGCCATATTAGTCTCCGGGGGACCCGGTCAAACGCTTTCTCCAGGTCTATAAAGATGAAATGCAGGTCCTTTTTACGAAGTTTATACTTCTCAGATAGTATACGAACTGTATGAATTGCGTCCGTCGTTCCCACGCCACTTGTAAAACCGCATTGATTTGGGGTAATGGTAGTTACGTTTTTGAGCCGCTTAGCGAGAATTCTTTCCCATATTTTAAGACAGTGCGACGTTAGCTTTATGGCTCTATAATTGCCACATTCCGAAACATCCCCTTTATTTTTGTAAAATGGGATGAGTTTACTTTGCCGCCACATATCAGGAATCTTCCCCTCTACTAAGATGCAATTAAAGAGATGTGTTAGCCATGCAATTCCGGCTTCTCCAGTACTTTTCCATATCTCCACTGGAATTTCATCTGATCCTGGGGCTTTTCGATTTTTCATACCAGACAAAGCATATTTTACTTCTCTTGAATTAATTACATCTATGGGCCCGTAAGTGAGTGGTAGCGGCATCAACGGCTCTTGATCGAATTCTTCGTTAAGTAGAGTTTTAAAGTATGTTTGCCACCTTTCTAAGATTTTTGTATCATCAGTGAGCAGTTGACCAGCATCATCATTTATATATCTGTTTTGCTTGAAATCTAGCGTATTCCTGTTTCGCTGCTTGGCAACTTTGAAGGTAGTCTATAGGTATTATCAAAAAATCTCAAAATACATTATCGGTGCTCGCGAGTATTGGGAGAGATTTTGACCATGTACTAAGTAGTACTAAGTATCCTAGATGTCAAAATAACCAAAATAGTAGACTACATGCCAAGGCCGTTTAAGTGGGAAATGTCTCGGTTGACGTGTAATTCGAGGCGATGTGATCCGAGGCTTTCCCATTTAACGGCCGAGATGTTTATACTTGGATGAGTCCCGACGGTGTAACTAAAAACGAGATCGACTTCATCATGTCGACGAAGAGACATATATTCAACGATGTTTCTGTGATCAGTACGGTTAAAACCGGAAGCGATCACCGCCTGGTAAGAGGCACGTTGAATATATGTCCTAAGCTAGAACGCTCGCGACTGATGAAGTCTACGCTCCGTCCTGCACTCCATCTCCAAAACCCCGAGAGCTTTCAGCTGGAACTCCAAAACCGTTTCGATTGCCTAGGCGATGATGTGGACGTATTCAACGACGGGTTCGTGGAAGCTGTCCATAGCGCTGGGTCTAAGTTTTTTAAGGCCCAACGGACAAATAAGACCAGAAAGCTCTCAGACTCCACTCAGAAACTAATGGAAAAAAGGAGTGAACTGGTTCTACAATCCTCAGTTGATGCGACTTTATACCGGCAGCTCAACAGACAGATCTCTAAGTCCCTCAAACGCGATATGCGCCAATTCCGTACCAAGTGCATAGAAGAAGCCATCGAGCGGAACAAGGGCTCTAAAGTTTTTGCAAGGGATCTGTCTGTTGGGCAAAGCCAGCTCGCCAAATTAAAGACTGAGGATGGTAGAATCGTCACATCCAGATCTGAGCTGCTGAGTGAGATAGAGGGTTTTTATGGACAGCTGTACACGTCAACTAGCAGACCCGAAGTTGATCTAGCGGAAGACCTCAGAGCTAGACTGACCCGACACTATACAGAAGACATCCCGGACATCAGCCTGTGCGAGATTAGAATGGCTCTTGAACAGCTCAAAAATAACAAGGCGCCTGGGGAGGACGGAATTACAGCTGAGCTTCTGAAGGCGGGTGGTAAACCGATCCTTACGGCCCTTCAGAAGTTGTTCAATTCCGTCTTACTGGAAGGGAGAACGCCAAAGGCATGGAACAGAGGTGTGGTGGTACTGTTCTTCAAAAAAGGTGACAACGCTTTATTGAAGAACTACCGACCCATCTCACTTCTGAGCCATGTCTATAAGCTGTTTTCAAGAGTCATTACGAATCGTCTTGCACGCAGGCTTGATGACTTCCAGCCTCCCGAACAAGCCGGTTTCCGAAGAGGCTTTAGTACCGTAGACCACATCCATACGCTTCGCCAGGTTATACAGAAGACCGAAGAATATAACCTGCCTCTCTGTTTAGCGTTTGTGGACTACGAGAAAGCCTTCGATTCGATCGAAACATGGGCAGTACTACAGTCTCTCCAACGGTGCCAAGTCGACTACCGCTATATCGAGGTGTTGAAGTGTTTGTACGAGAGCGCCACAATGTCAGTCCGACTCCAAGACCAGAGCTCGAAGCCTATTCTGCTGCAGCGGGGAGTTAGGCAAGGAGATGTCATCTCGCCTAAGCTGTTTACCGCTGCACTGGAGGATGTCTTTAAGACTCTGGACTGGAGAAGGCTGGGCATCAACATAAACGGCGAGTACCTCACTCACCTTCGATTCGCTGACGATATAGTAGTCTTGGCTGAGACCTTGGAGGACTTGAGTACTATGCTCGTTGACCTCAGTAAAGCCTCCGAGCGAGTTGGTCTTAGGATGAACATGGATAAGACGAAAATCATGTCAAATTCCCATGTAGCACCAACTCCCGTAATAATCGGAGACTTTACACTCGAAGTTGTAGACAAATATATATACCTAGGACAAACTATCCAGTTAGGTAGGTCCAACTTCGAGAAAGAGGTCAATCGTCGAATCCGACTCGGTTGGGCAGCGTTCGGGAAGCTACGACACATATTTTCGTCCAATATTCCGCAGTGTTTGAAGACGAAAGTCTTTAATCAGTGTGTGTTGCCAGTGATGACATACGGTACTGAAACGTGGCCGCTTACAATGGGCCTCATAAGAAGGCTCAAAGTCACCCAAAGGGCAATGGAGAGGGCTATGCTAGGAGTCTCTCTGCGTGATCGGATTAAAAATGAGACCATCCGCAGCAGAACCAAAGTAACCGAAATAGCTCTCCGAATCGCTAAACTCAAGTGGCAGTGGGCGGGGCACATTGCGCGTAGAACCGATGGCCGTTGGGGCGGGAAGGTTCTTGAGTGGCGGCCACGTACCGGAAGACGTAGCGTGGGTAGGCCCCCCACAAGGTGGACCGATGACCTGGTGAAGGTCGCAGGAGTCCACTGGATGCGGGTGGCGCAGGACCGGTCATTGTGGCAATCTTTGGGGGAGGCCTATGTTCAGCAGTGGACGTCTTTCGGCTGATGTGATGATGATGATGATGATGATGTTTATACTATTTTTCTGCTCAACGGAGCCGGCAGGCGGCAACTTAGTTTAGCGCAGCGTCCGGCAATATGCCGGAGACCAGAAAAATGTTATGCAGACTTTTAATACCATAGACTAAAGGTGCATTTAGACCAAACGAGCATTCGCTCATTCTATCCCCCACTCTACGAAATTCGCGTTACACAAAACGTGATACGTCGAAATTCGTTGATTTCGTTGAGTGGGGGATATAATGAGCGAATGCTCGTTTGGTCTGCACCTTAATAGAATTTCAACATTGCCAATTTATAGCAAAAAATTATTTTCATCAATCATTCATTGATGGTAATAGGCTTTATGGTTCTAAACCTAGGTACTGTTAGTGCGGTCACAATCGTTCGTAGACTACGTAGTCTACAGATTGTATCTTTTACTTCCCATCAACACCATAAAAACGGTAACTATAACGCCCTTGCAAAATCAATTCTTTTCAATTTGAAGAAACTCGATTCAATAAAATCGCCAATTTTTATTTAACTGCCAAAGTTCCCAACTATTTACAAACTTCGGAGCCATTAGGCGTCCAATCTATGGTTTTCTTATGGTAACTGGTACAGCCACATTCAGATATATCGAATCGGCCAGGGTGCCCATAAATATCTGAGCAGGCTTCTATTGTCATAGCGTTAGAGTGCGTGTTTAGATATTTTTGACCACAAAGGCCGATTCTATATATCTTATTGTAACTGGTACCAGGGGAGGTTTATGAGCTTTGGTGTGGGCTAGTATTTGGCAGGGTTAGGTTTACAGTGTTATAATAAAGTAGAAAATAAAGAAGGTTCGCCGCAATTATAATAGTAAAGTTTCGATTTGTTTAAGAAACAAAAAGTTAGCCGTCTATCAATTTACATTTATGAAAATAAAAATAAATACACGACAATAGGGATGATGACTGTATTTATTATACTAAAATAACTATATTAAAATACATTATTTCACATTATGCAGGACATAAATTTGACATAATACACGAAGAAATTATTACTGAAACATAGATAGCAGATAGCAATATTTTTATACAGAACTTCTATTTAATAAATTGGAAAGAACTTAAAAGAGTAGGTAGATTATTTGGCAGTATACAAATGTGACTTTAGTGTAAAATTTCATATAAAACTTCATAGTGGCGATCGTTTTGACAATTCAAAAAAGATGTTAATTTGACTTGCCATTGATAATGCCTATTACGCCAATAAAAAAATGAATTTTCCGCCTTTTTTTACTACTTAATATATTAATTATTACCTATCCTATTTTACAGGGAGAGGTCAGAGAAAGTCGGGAAAATAATAAGTGAACTACAAATACAACTAACGAATTTATTTATTTATAAAACAAACAAATTAAGGGGAAAGTCTTTCGTAAACCCAGCCGTCTTCGCCTTCGTGTAGTAACTTTCCATCTGGACACTCGCCGTCTTTTGGCTTTCTGAACCTGATTCTGTCAGAAAGACGGTTTGACTGAGCCTGCCAAAACTCTACAGCATTTGGGCGTATTATGTATCCTCCCCTGAAAAAAAAAAAAAAAGTTTTAAAGTTACGTTGAGAACAACCTAGATGATTGGATGCTATAGTTACATTATGTTTGCATTAAAATTCGATGACAAACATCGTATAAGGCGCAAAGTGCTGAAGGTTTATTCACAACTTAGGTAGGAACTCCGCTCCGTTCCAAAGACGCGGAGCGGAGCGGAGCTGTGCAAAATTGACCAATTACATTCATCAAATTCAAAACTCGAAACACTGTGATGCGGTCTCATTTGCCGAGCTCCCACAGCTTCGCTCCGCTCCGTGTCAGTGGAGCCGCACCCTTATAACCTTGTATGTTGTTGCCGTCGATATGCTATGAGCACTTTCTTAAAAAAAGTGAACAGTCAAAAGTACTTAGTCCTTTCTGTAGGACAATTAAAACGCTCTCAGGACAAACACTCCTATTAGCGCCCTTATAACCTTGTATGTTGTTATGATATGCTATGAGCACTTTCTTAAAAAAAGTGAACAATTAAAAGTAGTCCTTTCTGTAGGACAATTAAAACGCTCTCAGGAGAAACACTCCTATTAGCACCCTTATAACCTTGTATGTTGTTACCGTCGATATGCTATGAACACTTTCTTAAAAAAAGTGAACAATCAAAAGTAGTTTTTTCTATAGGACAATTAAAACGCTTTCAGAAGAAACACTCCTATTAACTATACGTATGGTCCCTACGCCCTGCTGTGCAAGTGGATTGGCGATTGCAATTGTTTGTCCACTATGATGCTGCTGCCATCATCAATCTTCTATAAACGGATGGTCAATGCCACCAACAAATCCCAACGTCATGTCATGTCCACTATGACACTTCAACCCCTGAGTCACTACGACACCCACGGGAAGAACTGAGGTGATAAATGTATTCTTACTGCCGTCATAATGCGGCATGCAAAGAAAACTAGATATTTAGGTATTTAATAACCTACCTAGAATATAATGGAGCCTTTTTACACTAACTAAGATCACAATGAAACTTACCAATGACCTGGTTTCGGCACTTCCGACTGAAATTTCGTTCTCAATTCATTCTGACGCTCCCCAACTTCAAGTTTTGATACAATTGGAGTACTTTGTGAGCTAGCCCATACAGCTAGCTGAGCTTCAAGTGGACGCGACTTAAAAGCCTCAATAGATTCATCTTCAGGCAATTTTTCTGCTTGCCCCTCGATCCTTACGGATCTGTCGCAGGGAGCCCAGTAGAATGTTGCTGCCACGTTTGGATTTTTGTCCTGTAATCATCACTCATTTCAGCTGTAAAGCGTTTATCCGAAAACGAGACAAATGAGGAAAGAAAGGACTAAAGCCTAAAGAACAAGGCTAAGATCTATGATAATTCCAATTGTTACAGATGTAAATGATGATAATAAAAAAATATATCAGGAAACTGGCGCTATCCCAGAGAAAAGACCAAGGTAGATTGATTGTTAGCCCCAAATAACTCCTAACTTGTTGGGTAGACGACATTCGCAAGATTGCGGAACACGTCTGAGTTAGATTGGCTCTGGTCCGGGATGAGTGGCGTACTAGAAGAGAGGCCTATGCTCAGCAGTGGGCGATAAATGGCTGAAATGATGATCATGTTGAACTCCTGACATTAAAAATTTTGCGATGATCGTTAGGCCGTTTTTGATATCTTAAGTACTTACAAGTAGTCAAGATTAGTTGCTTGCTTCAAAATATAAGATAAGACCATGTGAATTATTGCATACGTACGATTTCTTCAGATTTTCTGCTGCCATAATCAGTGAAAAACTTGAAGCCATCTTTACTGAAGCTTGTGCATATCACGTATCTGGCAGATGGAAATCCTTCCCTGCATACGAAGAACCGATCAGTTAGGTCTTCAGGCATCATTAGGTTATCTATTGGTGGGGCCCTTGAGGGTACACTTCAACCCATTGGGATCTTTTGTGTAAAATGATTTGGCATGGCGAACTTCAAAATTCGTAAATTTCGAAGATTGGTCTCTGTCACTTCATCATAATAATATAAAGGTTCATGGTCATGCAGTACAGATACAAAGTTTTTAACCTAACCTAACGGGATATTAACCAACCAATTAATACCAAGTAATTTAAATTATTGAGCACCTGATATTTTGACACTGTTGCAAATGCCATTTTCACGGAGTAACGGACTAAATACCCCGTTTTACGTCATACTTAATCAAATGCACTGGACTGCAATGATTTGATAATCCAAATGAGTAGTATAGGTATCTAATGTTACTGACTGTGACACTGTAGCAAGGCACATAGCGCCCGGAAAAAGGACGTCTTTGGCAGCACAAACTTCGTCGTACCACGCCTTGAATTGTCCAAAAGGTTCTTTGGCTACTAAGTCCTTTTCCTGGAAAGCTTCGTCTTTACTCTTGCATTGTTTCCTTAGGCCTAAATACAATTTTTGCTTAGTAATATTCGTAATTAGTATGGATAAGTTGAGGAAAATATGGAGGAATCGTAACATATAAAATAGCCACAAAAAATCGGCTAGTTCGGGCACCTTTAATCCCCTATTTATTTATTTATGGTAATAAAATACATTTGCACCTTAACAGCTAAAGCCAAAGTGGCACAAACACAGAAAATCAAACAAGATATGAGGATGTAAAATTATAAAATAAAAATAAAAAACTATTCAATACTACTCACAGGCATCTCACTCTCAATCACTTTCTTGCACACACTCATCAATCGTCCAATCGTGCTGACGATCAAATTTTTGTACGCCGCAGAAACGTGGACCCTGCGGGAAGTAGAGAAGAAGATAGACGCCCTAGAGATGTGGTACTGGAGAAGAATGTTCGGAGTATCGTGGACTGAATTCCGTACCAACGAGTCTACTTCGAAAACTAGGCATCAAACAGCGTTTATCATCTTTGGTACAGTCTCGTATCCTCACTTTTTTTGGTCACGTATGCCGACGAGGAGAGGTGGCTATTGAGCGACATGTGGCCCAGGGAAAGATTGAGGGAACCAGGCGACGAGGAAGCTCGCCTATGAAGCGGGCTGACCAGATAAAAACTGCTGTAAATGGCTCGTCATCACTGCATCAATGCACGAGGAGGGCGGCCGTCAGAGAGGAGTGGCGACGTGTTGTAAAGCTTGCCATCAACAGCTGAAGTGATGACTAAGACCACTCTGGCAAGAGTGTTAACGACAAAGAAGAGAAGAAAAATATTTGTAATAATTAAAAGGAAATACGTAACTCTATAGGATGATTACGGGGTCGTGATCCCAACGTGTTAAGATGGTCTTTAAGTTTACCCATGCTACCATGGTGCCCTGGAACGAATATGAATACCTATCGCGAAACAAAATTTTAATTATTGAAATCACCGACCGGTGCGGAAGTGTTAATTATTTCATAATTACGTAAACACATTTGAAAAGGGTTAGTATGGATGGAGAAATGTATAGGTATATTAGTGATTTCGAACTTTACTAATCGTGAAAAAGGTGTTTTTCACAGTTGGGATCACGTCCCATGTCGTGATCATCCTGTATTCTGACAAACCAAATTGGCAGAAAAAAACGGCGCGAAATTTAAATTGTCTATGGACGGCCAAAAGTCCGCGCGAAATTCCAAAGGTACCGCAAACCACGATCAACGTGATGCCTCTTTATTGCCCTTACGAATTAATTTCAAGTGCGACAGAGAGGCAATAAATCGAATTGGCCTCGAACTAATTCGCGGCGCAGTTTTAAAGGGCTTACAAAATATATTATGGTACACCGACATAATACTAATAGGTATAATGATATTAATGATGTATTATTATACCTATTACTATTAACAATAAGTTAAGTTTCAGTTGTGCTAAAAATACTAACTAGCTCCTAAAATAGTTCTGTATGAACTTTTGTAGTATGTCCTTTTACCTGATAAATCTACCTCCATTTTACTTCGGTATTGAGTTACTAAATATAGAAATTGTCTTCTGAATTTCATGTGTGTGGAATAATAGACACAAAACTGCAACTAAAACGTAATAAAAATACATTATTTAAGGTTACAAACAAAGTTACTTATGAATATGATATCATTAAGGTTAACAATAACAAAATAAGTAAATAATAGTTTGTACACAACAATCATTTTTATTAATAAATACCTCCTTTTATTTCATTGAAGTATTTCCTATCCGAGGCACTGTCAACTACACCAATAATGAATTATCTCCAATCTCCAATATCGGAATTGACTATTGTGTTTATTTACATTTCATTTCAATGAGACGTCATTTCATGACATGCATTTTATCTGAGACACTGGAAAAAACGACGACACAATTCGATTACGTGACATATTTTTACTCTT
>JALPQI010022600.1:0-16659 GCA_025490895.1 Thaumatotibia leucotreta
C
Source organism: Thaumatotibia leucotreta (assembly GCA_025490895.1). Classification (NCBI taxonomy): domain Eukaryota; kingdom Metazoa; phylum Arthropoda; class Insecta; order Lepidoptera; family Tortricidae; genus Thaumatotibia; species Thaumatotibia leucotreta. Next base: position 2 of record JALPQI010022600.1, read on the forward strand.
AAGGTTTGGTTCTTGTTAATGGATATTTGTAAGATCGCAAGAGGTGCATTCCACGAAAAAGTTTACTTCGTCGGAAACGTGACGGCTATGACAGCAACCTATTATGTATATGGAAAGTGCGAGAATTCTCTTTAACCCTAAATAGGGCAATGGTAATATATTTACCACCTCATTTTGAAACTTATTCTGTCAATGAATATGTGTCAAACCCAATGAAATTTAGGTGTGACTGATGCCTTATTAAGGGTTAAATACAAACACCTAGTTATAGAATTAAAATACACAAAAATTGTATTCGTAACTTTTTTCAACGTACGCAAAGAACGGCGTTACGTACATACCCGACATTCTCCTAGAATGCACCAAGAGATTAATAAAACGTGATATGAAAATGCACAAACGTATTTCATATAATGAAGTCTATTAAGAAGTGACGTGACAATACAAGTCAAAAGGAACAAACACTATAAAGGAGGTTGCGTTCTCAAACTCTTAACACTTGTCCACTGACAATATGGCACGGTATAGGGGCGTGTAAGGTGAATAGCTTGGTCGACCGAGCAAGTATATGTGAGTGGCTGTAGATGTAGGCACCACGAGTATTGATAGTAGGCAAACAGCAACGTGTTGCGTAGTTTTGAAATTAAGATCTGAAATCGAATTGGAGATCAAAAATGTAAGGGATCATCCATTAATTACGTCACACCTCAAGGGGGAGGGAGGGGGTCCACAAATTGTGACATATCGTGACATGGGGGAGGGAGGAGTCCCATGTTTGTGACCTCACAATCCTCACATACATGAATTCATGAACATGAAAGAGTGGATCCAAAATCCTTGGACGGAGGAAGAATAAGTTTTTAGTATTTTTTTTATTACTGTTAATTTTCTCTTCCTGAATTTTATAAATCATTTTAAGGAATCCTAATAAAAAGCCAGTTTCAAAGTGATGTTGTAATTTTTACCTTCCTAAACTAAAGATCTATGTAAATGTGACGTCACACTAAGGGGGGAGGGTGTAGTTATTGTGACGAAGTGTGACAAGGGGGAGGGAGGGGTCAAAAAATCATGAAATTGGTGTGACGTAATTAATGGATGATCCCTAAACAAATGGGATACCACTACAAAAAAATAATCGCGAGAGGTGGGTAATCTAAAATCATTGAATACTTGAAAAAAATACGCATTTACAGTCACTGACTCTGACGTATAGTTTTTAAATATTTTACTAATTTTTAATACCGTCCTTTTTTTTTTAATGATATATTTCTCTAGTTTTAATAAAATGTAGGGTGTTTAATTTATACTACTGGCAATGATAAAAAGTGTTAAATATTTGGTTCGCAGTTATTACAATGTACCTACTGAAAAAAATCAAAACAAGATGGTGCTCCAAATGACTTTTTTTATGAATTCATAAAAACTCCTAAAGCATTACAAAGTACATGGATACAGATTTTAGTATTTTTACCTACAAATCAATCATTTTAATTTTTTAATAGAAATTGATTCAATTGTAACTATAGATGAAGACTGGAATTCGTTCCCCGACTATTCTAAAGATTAAAGTAACACGACATTGGTTTTCAAACATTGATTATGTTGATTATCAATGAATGCGACGTTAATTTATAAAGGTGTTAAAAAATAAAAAGTTTTATACCCCTGGAATGTCACTGTAACATTGACTTTATAATGTCATGTCAGTGTTATAGATTGTTTACATTTTTGATCTCGAATTCCATTTCAGAGCTTAGCCATTTTTTCCTAATGATGCATTTTAACATTTAAATGCAAGTTTTGCCAATTTAGTTACGATATTTTCAATTCCTTTGCTTTGGAAAAATGATCGTCGGCTTGACGTTTATGTGATAAGTTGTACTTTATGAGTAAGCTATTATGAGTGTTATGACAAAGTGATTCTGAACACCAAGAACATGGATTGAAGCGACACCAAAGACAAATTTGAAGCGCAAATATATCCTTAGACTGTACAGTCAGCTCCAAAAATGTTGATCCTCGTGTATACGTACATATCTTTAAGACGTGACTGTGGACTGATGAAATAATACACTTATTGTTTGTCACAGAGCTTCCCAGACAAGGAAGAGTTGCTGCGCAACATGATGGGTCTCTTGGGCAACGTTGCCGAGGTGGCCGAGTTGCGTCCGCAGCTGATGAACAAACTGTTCCTGTCGGTGTTCTATGAACTGCTCGAGTCCTCCAGCGACGGCATCGAGGTACGTACTGCGGTTTATTTTTTGACCAACTTGTTGAGACAAGTTGTTTGTCTCTTAGCCACAGTCAAAGACACGTAAATATGTACACAAGACAGGGTGACATTTGGGCTTTTTTTTTTTCGAGCGTCGGTGGCAACTTTATTACTTGACTTCTGTGGGTATCTTATACATATTTTGGATATCTTGGTAGTTGTCAATTACGTCTACCAAAATATCCAAAAATGCATACATCTCGCGGGATTCGTGTGAAGGTTGCCACCGAAGTCACAGCGGTTGAAACGCTCTGAGAAATACCCATTTATCATTACCCCTCATAGCTGAGCGAACTATAAACATCGCCGTGTCTCTGTTCGTTTTTATAGCCGATAGCTCAAAGCTTACTCGCTTGCGGTGGGACCAGGGTGTGTAGCCAAGATGCTAATCGCTAACGCTCAATCGTGTATCGTGAACTAAAGGCTGCTATAACTACACCATTTTTCAGTTGAAAGTAGGAAAAAGGTAAACAAATCTGTTAACTTGAATTATTTCATAATCATAATCTTTCAGAACACAATCTTGGTTTTATCACCAACTTAAAACTTTAAACTTGAAGTTCACATGCATTTTTTGGTAAAATTAGTATTAATGTAAAAATATATCTGCGAACGACCGAACGTGTTTTACGATGTGTCGAGGACGTCAAATACTATGGAATGTCAGACATATTTGTTTGATAAATTCAAATACAGTTATACAGTATTTTACACTTTTATTTAATATCCTTGTTAAATTAGTACAGATATAATTTTCAGCGATCCGTCTCGTCCTTTTCGAATTCTTCATCCCCGCTTTCTTCTTCTTTTTTTGTTTTAAACCAGTACCTACGTCATCCAATTGACTTGACTTGACTTAAAGTCCTAAGTCCCCTAGGTGGGGCAGAGGGCGTCCACAGTGCGTCGCCATCGCGATCTATCTCGAGCTGCGAGCTTCACCTCAGGCCATGACAGCCCGATCGTCTTTATCTCGGATGCCACCGAGCGCCGCCAGGATTGCTTTGGCCGTCCACGTCTCCTTTTGCCTTGTGGGGTCCATTCTAAGGCTTGCCTTGGTATGTGGTCTGGGTCTCTTCTGAGGGTGTGGCCTATCCAAGTCCACTTGCGGCGCGTGATCTGATGTCCGATCGGGGTTTCGTGACAGAGTTCTAGGAGGTGTTCATTTGTGATTTTTTCGGGCCAGAATATACCAAGAATCTGTCGTAAGCATCGATTGACGAAGACTTGGATTCGCTGCGTGATGTCTTTCGTTACTCTCCACGTCTCGCTCCCATACAGCAACACGGTCTTAACATTGGATCGGAAGATTTTTAATTTTACTCCTCTCGTCAGTTTCCTAGACTGCCATATGGGGCGGAGTTGCGCGAAAGTCGCTCTAGCCTTGGCTATCCTTGAAGAGATGTCGTCTTCAGTCCCTCCAGATTCTGACACCACACTACCCAGGTAGGTGAATTTCTGGACCCGCTCGATGGGGACTGCACCTAAATGCAGAGTCAGCGAGTTTTTACCCTCCGTCCGCATTTCTTGGGTCTTCCGCGAGTTAATTTTCAGACCGTCGGTAGCCGCTTCTTGCTGCAGGTCATCGAGCTTGGACTGCATGTCGATATGTCTGTGGCTAAGCAGACAGATGTCATCGGCGTAGTCTAGATCGTCCAGGTGCCCTGTCAATCCCCACTCTATCCCACGTCGCTTGCCATCGTTGACTCTGTGCATGATACCATCCAAGACGATAAGAAACAGCAACGGCGATAAAAGACAGCCTTGTCTGACACCAGCGAGAACTGCTATGTCTTCGGAGATCAATCCATCATGTGCAACTTTACAAGTGTACTTCTTGTAGATGGCTTGCAGGAGACTTCTTAATTTAGGTGGAACACCCAGTTCGTCCAGCCTGGACCAGATACTGGACCAACGTACCGTATCAAAAGCTTTTTCGAAGTCGACGAACGTTAAATATGTTTCTCGTTGCCATTCTGATGCTTCTTCTAGAATGATCCGTAGCGTGTTAATCTGGTCCGTGCATGATCGATTTGGGCGAAATCCCGCTTGTTCTCTCCGAAGCAGGGAATCAATTGCTTTCTTCATTCTGTCCAGTAATACTTTGCACAGAACTTTGGACGGTACTGAGAGCAGAGTGATTCCTCTCCAATTTTCGCACTGAGTGAGGTCACCTTTTTTCGGAACAGTTATTAAAAGGCCTTTGTTCCAGTCATCAGGAAGATCTTCAGCATACCAAACTTTCTCTAAAAGTGGTGTCAGGGACTCGACAGCGGTCTGTAAATCTGCTTTAAGCATCTCTGCCGTAATCAGGTCGATCCCGGGGGCTTTATTGTTCTTGAGAGAAAGAATGGCGCTTTCGACTTCACCTCGAGATGGTGGAGAAAGGTCTATATCCAGCAGCTGAGGTGCGACGGTGCTTCGTTGACTGTCAGATGCAGCTGGGGCTGATATGCGGAAAACTTCCTCAAAATGCTCACGCCAACGATTTAGCTGCCCTTCTGATGTTACTATGAGTCTACCTTCTTTGTCACGGAGTGGTCTTTTCTTATACTGACTCTTTCCAGCTAAGGTCTTTGTTGCTCTGTACAGTTCTCTCAGATTCCCAGTGTTGGCCGCTGCCTGTGCACGTTCAGCTAAGGTATCGCTATAAATGCGCCTGTCTCTTCTTGCACTGCGATAGATGCGTCTGCGTATTTGCTTGTACTGGTCTCTAAGGTTGGCTAGGTCAAGATCGCTCGATGTTTTAAGCATTTGAAGGTGAATCACTTTCCTTGCGTCAATGAGATCCCAGGTAGACTGTGATATCCATTCTTCGCGACTCTTAGAAGGGTGCCCTAGTACAGATGAGCTGGTTTCTTGGTAAACCATTTTTATGCGGTTCCACTCATCCTCAATGGTTGTGTCTGCGCCTAACGGTAGCCCAGAGAAGCGGTTCTGGAGCTCCAGGGCAAATTTCTTGCAAGTATCCGGTCCCTATAATTTTGCCACATCGTATCTGCGCCCGGCCTTGGTAGAGTTCGCAGCCTGATACGTGGACGCTACTTTGAGGCGCAGTGCAGCAACCATCAATGCATGATCGCTGTCAATGTCGGCGCCTCGTCTGTTTCGAACGTCCAGTAGTGAGGTGCGCCATCTAGCGCTGATGGCAAGATGATCTATCTGGTTCCGGGTAACGCCATCGGGTGATGTCCATGAATACTTCCAATTGCTTTATTCCTATTTTTTTAAATTATAAAGTCTACTTTACACTATGGCAAATTAATATTCAAAGACAGCAAAATATATTAAGACTCGTGTACACAATGTTTTCTTACATTAGAACTGAAGTTTGTTATTTTATATTATGAAATCATCACATTCGGCCATCCGTACAAGTGCAACTCCTGGTGCATACGTGAACATAGGACTCGTACAGACCACCTAATATTTTCTTAGATATTATAACAAGTGTAGGTACAATAACTTAAAGTAAAATACTTAAAGTAAAATTCTACGGCAAAAATTCAGACAGGAATCAGATTAATCAATCTGGATTTTTTTTTATACTAACGTAGGTAACGTAGGATTATAAAATCTATCATCACATTCGGTTCATAATTTTACTTTTTAGTAACCATTTGCTCTCAAGGCATGATATGAGACTGCAACAGTACCTGCGCATTTTATATGAGTTTACAAAATGTCTTGAAAGTAGCTGTAGTGAATGAAATCTCTCGATCAGATTAGGACTTCCAATTCGAATATTCGGTTGATTTCAGTATTCGAATAATACGATATAAGGTATTCGAATATTTGGAAGTACTAGACCAGAAGATATAATTCGAGAAGGTTAATTACAAGAATAAAATTAAATATATTTTTAACCTTTTAAACGCCTGCCATTTCGCATCAAGATGTAATATACACGCCAATATGTCTACTAATGAACAACGAAAATAAACCAGCAAGGCAACTAATTTGACAGCATACTCGATGATCACAACACACGGCTACTTTTGTGGTTCTTGGCATTCAAAGGGTTAAAGACCTTCAAGGTAATTATGATTTTAGTACTCTCATAAGTTTTGTAAAGACACTACACAATAATATAATCTATCTCAAGCTTAATAACAAAGAATGATGTCGAGACAAACTATTTTACATTTTCGGTCACAAAACAGCACTGAGCCTCCAGCGAACCACTGCAATATTTTTAAATCCTGTGAATGAGGCAAACTTACAATATTATCATGGCATCGCTTAACAGTAAACCGAATGGAGATTACATTATAATTTACCTGAATACATAATAATTTACCTACATCAATTCAAGAGTGTTCAAATAGTAGTTTTGAAATAATCTCTATGGGTTGGCTCTCAGACACGTTCATATCATTTCACACGCTATCAACCTCTCCTTTGTTGTTCTGTTCTTCATTATGGATAGACCCCGGTATCGGAGGTGCAAAATGGTAGCTGTCAAGTTCTTAGGGATGGGGTAAAAATATTTGTGATGTCGATAATTAAAGTTACATATCGATAATTTTCATTTACCATAATAATAAGCTAAGACTTTAATTAAACGCACCTATTTACGATATAAACTAGGACTATATAATTACAAAATCAACAAAATATTTATTTAATGTTATGTAACATCGCCATACTTTTTATTGAGGCAATAGGGATGAAGACTGTAGTTAAAATAAATTACTTAACATTATGCACGACATAATACTCGAAGAAATGATTAAGACGTAGATTGGAGTAATTTTTGTACACTTCTATTTAATAAATTGAAAAGAACTTAAAAGAGTAGGTCATTTGGCAGTACTCAAACGTGACGTCACTTTTGAGTACTTCATATAAAATTCCATAGTGGTGATCGTTTTGACAGTTCGAAAAAAGATGCTGATTTGACTTGCCAGTCATCATGCCTATTGTCGATGACACTTCTGAAGTTTGGGTTTTCGAATTTGGTCCGAAGTATGTTACAACTGACGAAAAACTTAAGCAGATCTCGGTTACAGTTTAATTAGTTTGCATTTTTTTCTTTTTTTATGAGTGTTTTCATACAAGATTGAGTTGCGGTGCAAGATATGCAAGATTACAAATATTGGAATCGAATATCTTTTATTAAATAATCAATATTAGTAGAACATACGTTGTTGATTTTCTCTTGATGAGCAATTTGACTCCATGTGCTTTTTTATATTCCAACATCTGGAAATGATGTGTATTCTGCAAATTGTATATTAAATGTTTTTCATTCATTTTTGAAGTTCAGGGTGTTCAGCAAGAAGTAGCTCCACTCTCTATTGTATAAAATATTTTAGGCGAATAGACTCGTAAACACGGGTAAAATAATCGAATACATCGTTGTAAGATGACTTTGACTATCTATTGACATAAATAATTTACTATAAGTATTTAATATCTCAAAGTTTTTATTCAATGTTGCGCAACTCGAAACATAATAAATGTAATAGCAACCAGAGATTTGTATTGTACATAATAGTAATGATTTATATATTAAATGTAAATTATTATCATAGATCCCAAAAAAGGGATACAATAAATGGTCCTTGTACATAAAAAAAAATTTCAAAAAATCGAGTATTAAATGTTAATTATTATCATAGATCCCGAAAAAAGGTATACAAATAAATGGTCCTTGTATGACAGTTTATGAATGAATTCATTCATAAATTGTCCATGCAATTCTGAACGCCACTGTACATAAAAAAATAATTGTACAAAAAATCGAGTATCGATATCGATATCACAAAATGTGTTTACCTATCCCTAAGTAAGAACTTGACAGCTATCATTTTGCACCTCCGATACCGGGGTCTAATTATGGATTTGAATTTTCCCATCTAAGTAACGTGAATCCGGCAACCGTTTAATCGTTTGCAGTGGGTAGAGTGAATAGCTCTGGCTGTGGTTCTTTACAACTCTGCTGACGCTGTACCGATTCCTCTTTCTACTCATGCCGTAGTGTTCCTTCTCGCGGCGCTGCGGCCGCGTTTGGCTTTGAGACGACGGTGGCCCGGCATCGGCATGTAGCTTTCATTTTCGGCTCTGTCTCTCTTGTTTAACATTATCCGCATCGCAGTCCATAATTCCGGAAAATAAACGAAAATAATTAATAAGGTGCAAATTAACCTTAGGTAATTTTTAAACCGAAATATCCTCGTAACATCGACAATATTATTCAGGCTCTTGTGAGTCAACAAGGCTCACTCTATTATGAACACTACGTAACCCCATTTTTATTTGTTTAAGGAACCTAGTTCTTTAAAGTTCTGGAACAATATAGCTCCACTCAGACACACTTGGCCTGATAAAGCTAAGAAACATACCTAGATATCTCTGTCCAGACACACTTGGCCTGAAAATCTCTTGGAACATACATAGCCCCAATCAGACACACTTGGCCTGATTTAACTAAAGAGCATACATAGCTCTGTCCAGACACACTTGGCCTGAAAATCTCATGGAACATACATAGCCCCACTCAGACACACTTGGCCTGATTTAACTAAAGAGCATACATAGCTCTGTCCAGACACACTTGGCCTGAAAATCTCATGGAACATACATAGCTCCAATCAGACACACTTGGCCTGATACTACGTTGGAACATACATAGCTCCAATCAGACACACTTGGCCTGATACTACCTTGGAACATACATAGCTCCAATCAGACACACTTGGCCTGATACTACCTTGGAACATACATAGCTCCAATCAGACACACTTGGCCTGATACTACGTTGGAACATACATAGCTCCAATCAGACACACTTGGCCTGATACTACCTTGGAACATACATAGCTCCAATCAGACACACTTGGCCTGATACTACGTTGGAACATACATAGCTCCAATCAGACACACTTGGCCTGATACTACGTTGGAACATACATAGCTCCAATCAGACACACTTGGCCTGATACTACCTTGGAACATACATAGCTCCAATCAGACACACTTGGCCTGATACTACCTTGGAACATACATAGCTCCAATCAGACACACTTGGCCTGATACTACCTTGGAACATACATAGCTCCAATCAGACATTACATGAACCCCCTGAGGACACACATGGTCCTAGGCTCAGAGCATCGTGTTATTTATTTATTTAATCATTGTACATACACACTTTATAATTAAATATGCATTAGAATGTATTCATATTTCAACTATAAAAAAAATAGGTGTCACATTTTACTTATATCATATTATTATAAAGATAATTATTTAACAAGAGCACCGAAAATGAAACTTATCATAATAGGTACTAAATTATATTTTCTTTATGATAGACGAAGATGATGACCAATCAAATCAATATTTATAATTTATTATTCGCAACCTTTCCAACAGTCAAATGAATAATCATGCTTAATTCAGTTATATATTCATTATAATAGTAACTCATATAATATACTCGTAATACTCATTATAATATTAAGTTACATAACTTCAATAGCAACAGGTAACATCATTATGGAATATTATTAAAACTAACTCTTGTTAGCGTTAAACAACTTAAATATATGATAATATATATTATGTTTAAAATTTAGAGTCCATTTATATACGTAGTTTAAGTTGAAACATAGTCCAAAAAATAATCGATCAAGTTAGAGCACATTTTCAATGTAACTATTTTGTTTGATAGTGTATTGTTGTATACGAAATTTCGTACCTTTTGTGTAGCATAGCTTACATGATTTATAAAGTCAAATTTCAAGAACATTCAAAGGAGTGCCTGCATACAAATAAAAATATGATAATTTTTTTTTCCGCTACTATTATAATTATAGAATCAACTTAGATCCTTAGGCCAGTGGCGGGGAGTGTTAAGTTAGAACATTGTAGACTTATTTTAAAAGACTTTGGTGTTAAAATAGAATTACTTGGATTTTGAAATGTTTTAGACATTTGAGCGCCAACCTGCGATACAATTTGCCATGCCACACATGCCAAATGGTAAAGAATAGATTTGTAAGGACATGATGTCAACATTATCCACAAATATGCTGATTGTGATTATCGGTAGATTTTCTTGAAATATAAGCAACAAATATAAGTAAAGGGTGGAGAACAATTTAAGGCGTAATATGCAGGCTTTGACCGGAACTATCTCTGATTTAATTCCGAGTAGTATAATTCATAAAATTTCGATTTTGTTTCTTCTAAAAGATCAAGGCTAGTAGTACACACGATTCTCACGAAATACCTTAATGAACGACCTATACCTATCTTTTTGTAATTTTACAAAACAAAGTAATGTGAAACGTTAAATATTTCATTAAAAACATTTTTTTTTTCTTATTTTATGTTTAGGTACTAGTGAAAACCATGAAAATATGTGGCGTTTTGGTAGACCGCCACTTCTCACCTATTAGGTTCAAGTAAGGTAAAGTTTATTTTTCAAACATAAATTTCATAATGGCGAATCATATTTTCAATTATTATTCTAAGATTACCGAACCAGAAATCCTGTGCACAGGAAGTTTTTATTATCAACTTGGCATCGGTAAGTAAATTATGTATTTTAAAAATAAAGCGTCATAATATAATATTTTTTTGTATGATCAAGTCTAGCTTAATCCATGAATAACGTGTGTCAAAGAACTAAAATAAATATCAAAATCTTAATTTATTTAATCCTAGGATTTTTCGGAATTAATAAAAAAAAATGTCAACGGTTGATTTTTGTTTCTATGTAACGATGAATGAAGTATAATATAAAGCCGTACAACAAAATATTACTGTTATTATAAATAATTGCCGATTTGTATATTTCCTCATACAAGCAAAAATAAAATGGCTGGTTTAACTCGTATTCAGAACGCGAGCACGGCTACTGAGCGCGCACGGCGCACGTTGCCAGGCAACGAAAAATCACAACAGAACAGATCGGTCGTTCGTTACTAAAAACTTAAAAAATGCTTCATGATTTTTATACTAAACAAATCGTATGATTGTTTTTCTGTAATTAAGTAATTATATGTGTAAATAAATTTAAAGTACTGTAATGTAGGTACTCTTTAAATTAAGTACATAAATAAAAAGTGTATGTACCTATATACTGCATACTATTCATGTGCACAAAAAATCTAGAACAAATCATATAAATTTTACCTTATTGGCTCGTAGATGATTCCCACTTCCGATATTTGATAAATTCAAATACAGTTATACAGTATTTTACACTTTTATTTAATATCCTTGTTAAATTAGTACAGATATAATTTTCAGCGATCCGTCTCGTCCTTTTCGAATTCTTCATCCCCGCTTTCTTCTTCTTTTTTTGTTTTAAACCAGTACCTACGTCATCCAATTGCTTTATTCCTATTTTTTTAAATTATAAAGTCTACTTTACACTATGGCAAATTAATATTCAAAGACAGCAAAATATATTAAGACTCGTGTACACAATGTTTTCTTACATTAGAACTGAAGTTTGTTATTTTATATTATGAAATCATCACATTTGTTTACCTTTTTTTACTTTCAACTGAAAAATTGCATATCTAAAGGGTCTTTCAACTAGAGTGGGTCGATGTCAAAATTGAATAAAACAAGATGTGTGTGAGATATTAACTTTTTTTTTATTTGGAAGGCCTATTTATGCCATTATTGATGAAATATGACATCGTTCAAATGTCCGCCGTGGCTACGTATGGTGGCACGAATACGAGAGGTCCAATTTGTAATAAAAAAAATTTCGTTAATATCTCGCACACATCTTGTTTTATTAAATTTTAACATCGACCCGCTCTAGTTGAAAGACCCTTTATAACTGAGCACGATAGCTCGTGATTGATGAACTAGCGATTGGTAATTAGCTGCGACCATATAAAACATGGACGTCTAACGCCAGCTCAAAAATGCCCACTAATACAATTGTTCAATTGTGCCAAGATGGGACATAGCGCTTTTCTTAACACCGCGCATATTTCGGCGCAACATCTTTGACAAATGTTTATAGAATATAGTCAATCAACACTTTGACGGACCAATCACAACTATTTTTAAATGACAGTTTAAGTTTTTATAGGTTGATATTGAAATTCATTACCGTGATGCATTGAAGACGGGGTGACACTTGTCAACTAAAAATCAGGACCGTTTTTGAAAGGCAATTTAGTTCGGCGTGCGGCTTCCATGTTTTATTTGTTCGTAGCGAGAGGTCCAATTTATAATTTAAAAAAAAATCGTTAATATCTCGCACACATCTTGTTTTATTCAATTTTAACATCGACCTGCTCTAGTTGAAAGACCCTTTATAACTGAGCACGATAGCTCGCGATTGATGAACTAGCGATTGGTAACTTGGCTACGAACAAATAAAACATGTAAGCCGCACGCCACACTAAGTTGCCTTTCAAAAACGGTCCTGAATTTTAGTTGACATGTGTCACTCGCCCTTTGCAATGTATCACGGTAATGAATTTCAATATCAGCCTATAAAAACTTAAACCGCCATTTAAAAATAGTTATCATTGGCCCATCAAAGTGTTGATTGGCTATATTCTATAAACATTTGTCAAAGATGTTGCGCTGTGATATACTGGGTTATTTTTTCATCAGTACAAATACTCTAGGGGGTGTATAAGTAAGTCTTAATGAACAACTTTTACTATGGGGCCGAACCTAAAATCGCGAAAAAAAAATCAGCTGTTCCATAGAAATTGTCGACTCATGGTCGTCTGAAATTTATGAAACAGCTGATTTTTTTTTCGCGATTTCAGGTTCGGCCCCATAGTAAAAGTTGTTCATTTTGACTTACTTATACACCCCCTAGAGTATTTGTACTGGTGAAAAAATAACCTTGTATGAAAATATGCGTGGTGTTAAGAAAAGCGCTATGTTCTGCCCATCTTGGCACAATTGAACAATTGGTTTTGGGGGCATTTTTGAGCTGGCGTTAGACGTCTATGTTATATTATGGTCGCAGTAACTTGGCTACGCAGTCAGTGCCTTCATATCAAGTTTACCACGCAGGTGAGCTACAACGCGGCAGGGGTACTCGCGCACATGGCGAGCGACGGCCCCGCCGCGTGGACCGTGGAGGAGCCGGCGCGGGAGGCCGTGCTAGCTCGCGTGGCCGCCGCCGTCCAGCGCTGGGACCTGCGCGCCGAGCGCAACATCAACTACCGCTCCTTCGAGCCGATACTGAGCCTGCTGCATGCGCACCACACGCCGCAGTGCCAGCATTGGGCTGTGTGGGCGCTTGCTAACCTCACCACTGTCTACCGTGAGTTTTGAACTAACTACAGATACAACTACCGCTCCTTCGAGCCGATACTGAGCCTGCTGCATGCGCACCACACGCCGCAGTGCCAGCATTGGGCTGTGTGGGCGCTTGCTAACCTCACCACTGTCTACCGTGAGTTTTAACCTCTCATATGCCGCAAATATTATAGTTTTCTCGTACGCGGATCCACGTTCCGGCATACGAGCGATTAAACTAACTACAGCTACATTTCACGGAAAACTCCATCGATGTCCCGAACGAACACGGTTTTTCTCAAAATTGTGGATTTATCGAAGTCCTCTTTCGACGTCAGCCTCTGTAGCCTAGTTGGTAGTAACCCTGCCTAGGAAGCTGGAGGTTCCGGGTTGGAATCCCGGCGAGGGCATTATTTGTGTATTTATTTATCACAAATATTTGTTCCTTGGTCGTGGCTGTCTGTGTATTTAAGTATCTATATGTATCTATCTATTATATATATTGTACCCACATCACAAGCCTTAATTAAGCTTACCATGGGACTAGGTCGATTTGTGTAAGATGTCCTAAGATATTTATTAATTTAATTTTATTCTTTCGTGACCAAAGGAGTCGTAAATTGCTCAATAAATATTATATTATCTAATAGCTCGGAAGAAAAAATTAACGTAGTATACACGCGTTTGTACGGGACATCCCATGGAATGCTCCTACGGATCATATGCTTCTATACTACAGTATTCGGTCACTAGTACCTGTCATTTCAATACATAAAGACACGTTTCCACTTAGTGTTCTGAGCAAGCATTCACTTGTTCGTGGGCTAACGAACGAACATTTTGCTATGTGAAATCCTGTTTTTATCTGCCCAAGAATGAACGAATGCTCCCTCAGGACACTAAGTGGAAACGCGGCTTTATGTGTCAAACACCAAATTAAAAATTTGAAAAAAAAAACGATTTCTACCGATTTCTCCAAGATCCTTGTAGAAATTCTTCATCTTCTTTTCTTCTTCATGTTTTGAAGTCGATTAAAAAAATAATTATTCAAATCGGTTGGTGTGATATTGAGTTATTCGTCCATTTGTCGTGCACATGCTTAATGCAAATTTAAGACTTATATTATGGTTTTCTCATGAATGCCATTGTCAGAACTGGCCCAAATTAATATGGAACCAATCAGTGAGCATCAGCTTTCATATAAAAAATAATAATAATCGATTTATACAGTCGGAAGTACTGAGGTAACAAACATCGCACAAGTTCCTTTATCAAGAATACTTTTGATCGTGGCGTTAATAAATGAATAATTTTATCATGGGACAGTGTAACAAAATTTGATGAGGGTACTAAGAGATGATAAATATAATAATATAATATAGATACATAGACAACGATGACCGAAGAAAAAAAAATGTGATAGTTTAAATGGGTGAATCAACTTTTTCTGTCTGTTATTACCATGGTTACGGTCGCCTGAGTCACGCTGGTTTTATGCATAATTATGTTTCTTAAACTATGCAAACATGCATTTTTCTGGTGTTAATAAACCTTTTCGTTGATGGGCCATCTACAAACATGGACTATATGCACGTTTGTATAAATTAAGTAGTTTAATTTTTGCATAAAACCAGCATGACTCAGGCGACCGTAACCATAGCAATAACAGACAAAAAAGTTCATCCACCCAAATACACAAATAATCCTCAATAAACCTGCTTCGTAGACAGCACTACCTAGATTACAGAGGGTGATTATACAGGGTGTAACCGATAAGTGTTTACAGGCCATAATTCCGTAAATATGAGAAATATCAGAAAATTTGTAACTGATGTCGATAGTGCGTTACCCAACGAGTAAAATCACATTAATAACTTTTTTGAAATAATATCAGAAATATCTCAAATATTAACTTCAAACCTTCCGATACATTTAGTTCGTAACGGTTCATTCAAAGACTAGTTTAATACGGATATTTTTTTATTTAAGAATAAATGTTAGATTAATTATTTCATATTATTTTATTACAATGGATTCGTACAAATAACGAATCTCTAATAGTTTTATCTCTTACGACACCCGACATTCTTTAAGGCTGTAAGTCGTCATACTAAATGTGTGGGAGCGTTTTAAGTTAGTATTTATAATATTACTTCATCTATTTAGAAAAAAATATTAATGTAATTTTACTTGTTGGGTAACGTACTTCCGATATCAGTTAAAAGTTTTCTGATATCTTTCATATTTACGGAATTATGTCCTGTAAACACTTATCGATTACACCCTGTGTAGCACAATTTAAAATGACCACGTGATCTTACAGCTGACAAGTACTGCGGCTTGGTGGAAGCCGAGGGCGGGCTGAAGTTGCTGGTGGACCTCCTGAACCACCCCTCGCCGTACGAGCTGATCAAGGACCTCGCGTGCACCGTCATCGGCAATTGCGCGCGCTACGCCAACCGCGTCACGCCACCGCTACCTGCGCCGCTCTCCCCGGACAATTAACTAACGGAGTACTTCGAGGACATCAGTCCTCGACTGGAGGATTAGCCGGTGGAAGTGCGTAGCCGAGGTGACTATCGCTATAGGTAAGTTTGCTAGACTTGAGGTGATGATTACACATCTAAATAAAGTACTAATAGGCATGATGACTGGCAAGTCAAATCAGCATCTTTTTTCGAACTGTCAAAACGATCCCCATTATGAAATAGTATGGAATTTTATATGAAATACTCAAGAGAGACGTCACTTTTGAGTACTGCCAAATGACCTACTCTTTTAAGTTCTTTTCAATTTATTAAATAGAAGTTCTGTACAAAAATTACTGCAATCTACATCTTAGTAATAATTTCTTAGTGTATTATGTCGTGCATAATGTTAAATAATTTATTTTAACTACAGTCATCATCCCTATTACAAAAAAAAAAAATGTGAATGAATGACTTAATGTGACTTGCGACAAAATATTGAAGCAAATCCCTTGAACAATCTTTTTTTAGAGTTGGAAATACTTAAAAAGAAAACTAATTTCAAATTGTGTTTATATGACATTGATGTGTGCGTGACCTCAACTCTCGTGGAACTACCTATAAGGCTCAGTAGCGTATCGTAGTTTTCTCTCTGTTGCTCTTTCTTATTAGAGCGACAA
>JALPQI010022601.1:0-22361 GCA_025490895.1 Thaumatotibia leucotreta
AACTCTGACTTCAATTAGATTACACCTCGTACTCACTATGTTCAGTAATCTGATTACAATTACCACTAACGACTACTATTATTTGGCTATGCATTCTATGTAGAGCCGTCTTTGCGCGAATAATGCGAAGTGTCTAGTCAGCATCAAAACTTTCGCTCTGTGATAGCACGAACGCAAGTTGTTTAGAGTTTTTATATCTGTTAACGGGCCTCGTCAACAAAAAACTCATATCCTGTTATAGTTAAGTGAATCTGAATACCGGTTCTTGGCATGACCTTCGTGTACTACGGAATGAGAGGTATTAATATTATTGTAGTACAGATCCCGTTATTTTGTAGCAAAGCTACGCGGAAACGATTGAATATACCCATCGTTTTATTAAACAAAATCGGGTTTATTTGGTACTCAAACATTATTGTGTCTTTGTCGTGAGAAAATTCTAGACATCTTTTGAAAGGCTACGTAAATCTATTATTACCGAGTCACACTGGGTTGCTAGTTCGTAAGATTGCGGGACATTTCTGGGTTAGATTGGCTCAGGACCGAGATGACTGGCGTACTAGAAGAGAGGCCTATGCTCAGCAGTGTGCGATAAATGGCTGAAATGATGATGATGACGATGCCCAGTTGCTTAGACTACACTTCTAAATTTAAAATTATTCTTATGAGTTATGTTTTATGTTTATAGAACGTTAATTGGATAATTGATATAGACAACCAATTTCGTATAACTAGGTCGAGACGTATAAAAACAAATAGCATTAATCAGTCGTCCACTATGCACTAGGTATGTACTTATACTTAATGCATTTAGAAACGTGTCAAGGATATCCTCTTTGCTTAGTAAGCGAGCCCGAAATGGCATATTCGTGTTTTGGTCATGGACCTCCAATTTGTCTTCGTCCATTCTATTGTTCGTGATTCACTTTCTCCCGTGTGCGTGACTGGTTAGGTGTTCCTACCAACCATATACCTTTCATTATTTATTCGAGTAGTCGGTTCACCAGTATAAACTTATGATTCTAGTTCAATGTTGTAGATTTGTATTTTTATCTTAAGTTTAATTCATTCACGTATGTGTGATAAAGTGATAATGCTGTATGAATATTTTAAATGTCACCATTATTGGCAAATTACAGTGGGGTGGGGGTACATGCCTACCTTTTGTCTATTCTTCAGTATAATTAGTGTTCCGTACCCAAACGGTAGGGCTCCGCTGTCCGTCTGTCACCAGGCTGTCGTATCTCGTGAACCGGGATAGTTAGATGAAATCTTCACAGATGCTGTGTTTTTATTGCCGCTACTAGTATAACAACAAATACTAAAAAGTACAATAATAGTACATTACTACCGAGGCCGGGAAGTGACTGGTTGCCGGTCGAATATAAGTAGACGGCCGAGTGAAGCGAGGCCGGATAGTATTCGGACGGCAACCCGTCACTTCATGGCCGAGGTATGTATAATGCTTTTCTCAAACATACAATGAAATGAAACAAAAAAAATATCTTCAATTATAAGTCAACTACTTAAATAAGTCTTTGAAACACAACAAAAGTCAAATACCTTTTTTATATTTTTAGTCCTTGTGGACAAGCGAAAGCACTAAGCTATACTGCCTTAAAAATCAAATACGACACCGACGCCTCATTTTTTTTTAAGTTTGACATGTTTGAAAGGTGCACATTTTTACTTTTAAAAAGCGGTATTAGACGATGCGGTCTGTTGGGTCCAATTAATCGCATGAGGTGATCGGGGCCGACGGATCGCACTGTATAATACTACTTTTTAAACATTATTTTGAGTATAAATTATAAATATTAGATGTCATATACCAAAGAAAAACGACCAAGATCACCTATGTCCGAGGTGGGGATCGAACCCACGTACTCAGCTTTCGCGGCTAATGCATGTACCCCTCGGCCACTCGGTCTTAAGACCGAGCATGCATTGCATGTACCCCTCGGCCACTCGGTGCATGCATTAGCCGCGAAAGCTGAGTACGTGGGTTCGATCCCCACCTCGGACATAGGTGATCTTGGTCGTTTTTCTTTGGTATATGACATCTAATATTTATAATTTATATAGTATTAAGTAGTGTGACTACTGGAGAAAAATTAAAAGTACAAATCAAAATATTTAGTTAGTAAATAATTTGATTTGTGTTTTCACAATATGTTCATTATTTTGAGTAGTTATTGTACATATTTTAAATAATATAATTTAAATACCTTAGTTAATTAATTATAACTGCAACAATTAGCCAATCATTTTTTTTTATACTAATATTACTTACAGATAATTATTGGCTAAAAGCCAAGATGCCAGGTCACAACCCTATGTCAAATGAAAATTAAAAAAGAGGCACTTGCCGGCCTTAGGCCGGCAAGTGCCTCTTTTTTAATTTTCACGAGGTACTTCCCGGTCACTTTTTAGGCACGTAACTACAACATTTCATTGCATGTTTGAGAAAAGGTATATTGTTAAAGAATGTTACTTTTTACGACTATCATTCTATTAGCCGGCGGTTCCAAAAATCCGAAAAAAAAATGTTTTTTCACACTTCAATGTATGGACCAAAATTTTTTTTCAGGATTTTCTGAAAGGGCCGCGTATAGGAATAACCTGTCTAAAAAGTAACTTTTTCAACAATATATCTTTTTCCGATAATCATTCGGGAAGTACTGCCCCAAGAGCCTCAAAGTTGAAAATTATTTTTTGGAGATACTGCGAACAATTTTCATATAATTAAATCACACAAACCTTAAATTTATGGAAAACAATCTTATTTTGTTTATCCATAAAATTAAAACAGAAAATATCCTTGCTCATCCGAGTTTTCTTAAAAAAACCTTAAAAATAAGGCCGATCTTCAGGCTCCTATATGGGGTCCATAATGATAAAATATCCAAAAATGGTCATAACATTTTTTGTTTTTCTAGTCGCATAGTATCGATTCGTAAAGATTATTTTATGATTACCCGAAAATAAAAAAATCGATCCACCCTAAGGTACGCGCGGTGCGCCGGCGCCGCGGCGGGTCATCCGTCCGCTCCATTATCGCCGCTTGATCACGAGCCAACCACTTTTTCTGATTACTTCTGCTATCTTAATGTCAAAAAACTGACCGAGATAGGGTTGATATGTTGATTACATAATACGCTGTCATGGTCCAGTTACCTCACCTCACCTTAATGGCCATTGTAGAAAAGTTACATACCTACTCATTTTGATTAGGATTTTTCTGTTGTATTTTAAATAAAACCCTCAATTCCAGAAATGTACGTACAATACGATACAAAATTGTAAATAATTGAAATGTTAGTAAATAATAATGAGAAAAAATTGACGCTGACGATTGACGTCCACAAATTTGCATATGTATTGTTGTATAATCTATTTAGTTACGGTTACAAGCGTAAGAAAATACTGGCTGACAATATACATTCGTGTCCTAAGGAAATTACAGATAGTCCTCGATACCCTCCAATTCATCTGAGCCGACCCTATTACCTTGTTGACCTTATTTGCGAACCGTTGCCCCGAAGATTAGCCTGAGCTTCTCATGCCAATTGATTGAATTAACTAACAAGCTACGTTTTACGGCTGCAAGTGCACTTCATTCTGTAGGTTTAACTTTAATTGCATCCTCAATCGACATAGAATAGATTGAAACGGATCTAAATACTTTATTATTAGCCGCTACGATCCAATAAACTCCAAATGATAGTATGCTAGGGCAATTGAAATGTCTCAGGCACTAATGAGACACCTCCGATTGCATAGCTACAAAGTAGAATACTTATTTACGAATAATTATGTCAAATTAGAAGACATAAATACATATAACTATTAGCACTAAATAGCTATTTTGTATTCGAGTGCGTTGCCAGTGTCGGTAATATCAGTATCAACATGTTTTAGAATAATTTAAGCAGAGTTAAGCGTAGATATTTTTCTAGCGGTACCTATTTATTCTTGGCAATTTCAACACACGCAGCAAATTAACCTTATTTGATATTCGATACCCATCGATACCTATTTACATGCAGATCATAAATTTGTTCATAATAGTAGTCGTCGGTATGCCCGGTACGTTTCGTTCTACGTAGTGTTATCAACTCTTAGCTAGCTGACTCATTAACACCTGGTTCCCAGTTTGCCTTTATAATAACGTTTCTAACGCGAAACGTTCCGCCTAAATACTTCATTCCGCTTTCTACCTCTTTGTTGGGGTCGACTGTCCATCAATTTGCGTGACATGTTTGTCTGGTTAGTGTCTGTACGCCGTTTTTGATCTAATGACTTAAAGTGGTGGTAAGCATTGATTTACTAACACTTTTTCTGATTCCCACGAATATCGTGAATTAAGTTAGGTTGCTTCAGGCAATCACAAAAAGCTATGGTTAAATTACTATTTATGACGTAAACTATGTTTGAGGCACCAACGAAAAAGTTCCCAAATAGAGTTTGCCCTTGATCCAAATTAGTCCTTTCGCAACCTTTTAAACTTCTGGGACTCGAATTTCTGCACGAAGGGAGGAGGATATATTATTACTAAATCCAACATA
This sequence comes from Thaumatotibia leucotreta, assembly GCA_025490895.1. Classification (NCBI taxonomy): domain Eukaryota; kingdom Metazoa; phylum Arthropoda; class Insecta; order Lepidoptera; family Tortricidae; genus Thaumatotibia; species Thaumatotibia leucotreta. The sequence continues at coordinate 4,569 of JALPQI010022601.1, forward strand.
GATGAAATGCGCGAATATAAGAATTCTAAGGTACAGTTTCCAAACCTTAGACAAATTACACTTGCAATCAAGGCGTTCGTAAATGGTAAAGCTAGTTTCCAATATATTGGTCGTTAAGATAGGGACTCGATTGCGATATGAGCTTATTTATTTGTTTATTCAATACATAGGGCATTGATTCATGTTAGCACACGTCGGTATCATTAAAGTAGCGGCCCACCCAAGTCTCTATTGAAATCAAATGCTAAATGTAATCCTGCAACCCGGCGGCCTCGGAGCATTCTACAATCAAAACGTTTTCCCGTGATATTCTCACAAAATGTCAAGAACCTATGCGCGCAGCGCTTGTACCTAACTAAATTCCGTTATGCGCCAGTTGCAAATAGCTTCCTGATTCGCGAATTACATTATTATTATTACAGTACCTTTCACCTATAGAACTTATTTATTTGTAGAGGAAATATCAAACAACATGTAACTCTTTCATAATGATTACCAAATCGATTAAGATAATAAACGGCACTTTCACACTTCTCTTTTTTAAATAAAAGTATTATCTGATCTTATGACAATGATATACCTACCTAATCAGTTTTCATTTGAACCACTTTTAAAGCCATTGTCTTTTTCGCTGTTAATGCAGATTCCTGGTTGCAGCAATAACTTCTCGACAGTGACGTGAAATTTGATATTATTGCTCAACAACGGCCGAATTATATTTTGACAATAACTGCGAATGTAGTGTTTCACAATCGTTCAAGTAAACAATATTCTTGTTTGCATTGTGGATTTCGTGAGAAGGTTGACACAATTGAAGTATCCTTTTAAATTTATTAAGCAGCATTTTCTCATTAATAAATAGATTGTACGAGTGAATGAAATAAAATTATAGGTACGTGTAGGTACTATAGAAATAAAAATATAGGTACGTGTACGTGTACTATAAACAATAAAAACACTTGAGTCTATTTCTACTTGAAAGAAGAATGCTTTATTTCTAAGTGAAAGAAATACACTAGAATTATTCAGTAGTAACTATATAATATATACGACCGACGTTACCAATTCCGCGGAAAGCCATATTGACAGCTCTATGACTGATGGGGTGTCATTCAGGATGCCGCTACATGGTTCATATTAAGTGAATTAAGTGATAAATAAATCTCACATATTTGTTAACGATACAGCTGCGGTACAGAACTTTCAATAACATTATTTTTGGGCGTTGCACTCTTTCTGTCGGCTTATCTAGATGCCGCGAGCAGTGCAGAGCAAATCGTGACTATAATCTCGGTTCAAGGTCGCCGCAATTGCATTAATGCGCGGGTCCGGATGACATCATGACATATAATATCGCTATAACTTATGTCAGCTTAGAATTCGCTATCAAATTTCGTGCACTATTTTAATCGTGTGTATCGTGACGCACCTAATCCTAAAACGTGATTTTGACTATGACAGCGATAATCTAATAAATATTATTTACATAAATGAATTCAGTAGACTCAATTCCCAAATAACTTATTTAAATACATCGTGTTACCTTTAGGATTTTAGTAGGTTTACAATAAATTTAATTAATACAAGAAATTAGCTGTCAACGAGCGTTTAACGTGAATGTGTTGCTACATTTCGCGCCGAATTATTTTGTATGGATAATTTTGTTGCTGAATTTAAGTATAAGTTATCTAAATGTACTTAGTTTATTCCTAAACTCTTAAGTCCTAAACTAACACTCGTTAAGAGCTTGATCCGTATTAGACTTACACTCTGTATGTATTCTACAGAAAACTAAGTGACTGCATGTATGTATATCTTCTATTACCTACATAATAATATGTCGTGGACTATGAGACGGTATATTTATTAGTATCAAGTAAATAGATCGAAGTGAGGGGTGAATATTTTCATTCTAGAGACGGAAGAAAGTTATTTTACGCACTAATTACTACGGAGTCTAATCGTCTGTTGCGGTTCCGGCTCCAATAAATGATCGTAATTAAAAATGTACCAAAATAAAAGTAAACTGCATCATGAACTCCGTTTTCCAGAGCCGACATTTAGAATAAGCATAAGTGCAAATTAGTATAAGTTGTTAGTAAAAGTGCTGAATAAGTCTTCCACAAACAAAAAACGATAGGTTAATTTCCTTGCCAGTAATTGTTTTTACTGACCGTCTGGCTTAAATGCAAGGTAATGTGGTTTGTTGGTGGTAGTAGGACCTCGTGCAGGGTTCCGCCCGGATAGCTACCACCGTCTTACGCGTTAACCTGCCGCTAAATAGCAGTTTTTGCACTGCTGTGTTTCGGTTTGGGGGTATGATAGCCGGTGTAATTACTGGCATAGATAAAGGCAATCCATCTAAGTCCTCATGGTAGGCAGCGCATAGGCGATATTTTAGTCACTATGTCCATGATCCTCAGTTCCTGCTTTCCATCAGGTGGGCTGAGAGCTCAGTTGTCTACCTTAGGCATCCCCGGAACCGGTTAGTCATAATATCCAAGAATTACCAGTAAATTCCAGGTTATATATTCAATCTGGTATCAGCATTTTTTCCTTAATCTGTCGCGTGTCGCAACCTTTTTCTGCTATAAATTACGTATGCTGATCATGATATTCATGATCCTACTTGGTGGGTTTTTCCGTGAACTCCTGTAAGTCATCATTATCATTACGTTCACTACAGTCTACCGCACATCCGTAGTATTGCCTTGAGTCTAAAGCTGATTTAAAAATCACATTCTGGGTGACTGTATCAATGGTATGTGCTAGAGGTGTGCGCCGATGGCCAAACCATCGGCGGCGGCCGCCGGTCTGAAAACGGCCGGCGGCGGCGGCGTAATCGGCGTGATCGGCGTAATGAAAGTGACAAGTTAAAATTTTGAAAAGAACGGGTTTATTTAAAATTTCTAAACATGTTCACACATTTCATGTTTTTCTACGGCTTTCCTATCAAAATGACAGTGTGATGTCGGGTGAGAATAGCATCACCCCCTTTCTTCCCATAGGTGTCGTAAGAGGCGACTAAGGTATTCGAAACCTCGAGACACGGACACCTAGCCTTCAAAAAGAAGGAAAACTAATAATAAACCCGGACCTGGAGTCACCGTTTAGGCGCAAGCCTGGCTCCTGCGGCGAAACCGGCACCACACGTACTGACTTGTCATTCCTGTGGACCATGTCGAGGAGGAGAGAGAGAGGGGGGCATAGGTGCTGAGCAAACCTGTGTTGCCATAAAGTCGTCTGTCCTAGGCGCAGCAGCATCCGCGGAGGGGACACTTCGCCCACCTGCCGTGCAGGGGAGAAACAACACGGGGAGTGGCAGTTACCGGTTATAAGCCCGCACGAATAGGCGTCGTATGTGCGGGTGCCAGGGGCCACTCCCGACAGTAGGAGGATCCATCGAAGGTCCACTGATCAGTTACCGCCTGCTTCAAGTTGAACAATCCTCGACCAATAAGGTACTGATCCGCCTCAGCGTTAACTTGTCCTGTGTGGCTGAATGGGACACAAGCTTTACAGCTGGACGTTGATGCTCTAACACCAACCACCTGATCATAATATAAAAAACCCTAAAAACTGCAATATCTACACTACTACATGCGCTTTACGTATACAATACTACATGCGCTTTGCGACATGGAACGTCCGAACAATGAGGACAGGTTTTCAGAACACCGGTGGAAACCTTGATTGCGCTCGAGATCTGCGCAACATACAGTACCGACAAAACATACAGTGTCGATGTAGAACTTAACAGGTTAAACGTCGATACGTATTGCAGCTTTACAGGAGACCAGGATTGAGAATGAGGGCTCTTTGCGCGAGGCTCACTACACTTTTGACTGGAAGGGTAACAAGAGTTCTTCGGAAAAGCGGGAGCACGGAGTAGGATTTGAAGTCCTCAATAATTTTATTGATGCAATAGAGACACCCATAGGTGTATCTGAGCGATCGTTGGAGTTCTGCTCTAAATACCAACTGTGCGTTACCAAAACATTTTTCAAAGGAAAATTGCCACGAAAAGTCTCTTGGATGCACCCCCGCTCAAAACACTGGCATCAGTTAGACCTTGCCCTTACCAGAAGGAGGGACCTGCGGGAAACGCTAAATACACGGACATTCCACAGCGCCGATTGCGATACTGACCATAGTCTTGTCTCCAACAAAGTCAGGTTACTGCCAAAAAGGATTCACTCTTCTAAGCCCCTTGGTCGAAAGAGGATCAATCTTTTCAAGACCTGGGACTTGGAAGCAGTGAAGTTGTTTGGCACTATAGTCCGCGATAAAAATTCGGCGTGGGACCGCTCCGTACCAGTACAAAGCGAATGGGACAAAATAAAGTCCCTTCTCACAGACACCGCAGGAAAAGTTTTTGGGTACCAGAAGGTAAAGTCCCACGACTGGTTACTCAAAAACGAGGAGCACTTAGTGCCTTTTTTGGACTTGAAACGGCAGGCTTTTCTAAACTTCCGCCTTAATCCTTGTAATGCCGCAAAATATAGAGCTCAAAAAGGCGAAAGTCTCTCTCCAGCGTAGCTTTCGCTTCTATGCAAATGCATACTGAACAGAAATTTATCAAGGAATCCAAGCATGTGCGGACACAGGAAACATGGGCGGTGTTTATGAAGATATTAAGCGAGCTCTTGGACCTATCCAAAAAAAGACGGCTTCTCTAAAGGAAGTTGACGGCTCTGTCATAACAGCAGTCGTCAAATGACAAGATGGATGGAACACTACACCGGTCTCTACTCGTGTCCAGTCGACAGTCAACCAGAAGCCATGGGGTTACTCCCGGTCCTGGATACTTGGCACGAGCTAGACTCCGCACCTACCGTAGAGGAACTCTACCTGGCCGTCAAGCAGCTTAAAGTCGGTTAAAGCCCGGGCAAAGACGAAATTTACACTGAAATCTTTTATATTTAATCTTCTCGTCCTTCATAAAACCTGACCGAATGCTGGGAACAAGGATGCATGCCTCAAGATATGCGCGATGCTAATATCGTCACGTTATACAAAGGCAAAGGTGACCGCGGTGATTGCAACAATTACCGTGGTATATCCCTTCTTAGCATCGTCGGCAAAGCTTTTGCTAGGGCCACTTTGGCCAAACTACAAAGCATATATCCAGAGGCACAATGTGGTTTTAGGGCCCAGCGGTCAACTGTCGACATGATATTTTCGCTTAGGCAGCTACAGGAAAAGTGTAGGGAGCAAAAGGGTCCTCTGGTCGTGGCTTTTGTCGACCTTAACAAAGCTTTTGATACAGTGAGCAGAGAGGGGCTGTACTCTGTTCTTGGTAATGTGGGTTGTCCTCCAATGCTCCTGAAGATAGTGCAGTCATTCCATGGGGGTATGGAAGCCACAATCCCCCACAACAGCGAAACATCTGCTCCCTTCAACCTCAGTACCTACACGAAGTGTGAGAAATATAATCTTGGATACTTTTAATGACGTGATACAATGTACGCAGACAAAAATGATAAAAAAAATAAGAATTATTTTCACGCCGATTTCACGCCGGTGAAAACATCGGCGGCGGCGGCGTGGCTAAAATGACCGGCGGCGGACGCCACGCCGATCGGCGCACACCTCTAGTATGTGCCAACGTCACGACTGACACAAGCATTTTGATCCTTGAGGGATTTCTACTTCAATGACCAAGGTTCGTTGAGTCAAGTTTGAATCGGTGTTGCAAAGCCGCGTAAGGGATTTTATACCAATGAGTAATGATCAGCTTTATAATTAAATGCAAAGTCATCTAATTGACAAGCTATGCTTAAATGATATTCTTGTATATGATAGGCGCCACAACCGAAAGCGACATCAAAACCATAAGTTATATAACCAATCTAGTGTTTTTTAATCCTTATAAAGGTCAGTCATAAATAGGGCTGCCAACTGTCCCGCTATATGCGGGACGTCCCGTTTCTGGGGCCCTAAAGTATGCGTCCCGCAAAGTGTTCACGCGGGACGCCGATTGTCCCGCTTTTCAGGGAATACTAAACTGGAAATACTAAAATAGTAATATGAATACGTAAATTAAAGCAATTCAAGATTGCATCATTTTAATTTGAATGTACCACGACGTCCGTGACTATAGCCCGGGAGCACCGTGCACTGACCGTGACCACCAAAATACGAATGATTGCATCTAAAGTGAACCGATCTGAAACTAAGCATTGCTTTTTTAATGTCAATGTCGTTCTTCCCGTCCCGCATTATATAGCGAGGTCCCGCAATTTATTCACGAATGTCCCGCATATCTGTGATCTCTGGTTGGCAACCCTAGTCATAAAAGTAACAACAATGTATGGAAAAGAAACTCATGATTCACGTTCTAATTCTAGGTTCTATAATTCTAAATATAAATTCTGTAACCGAAAACATTTGTCATCCAATTTCCACACATATTTTTTATGCGGAGCTAGGAAAGAGCTAGAAAGTAGTTTGTAATATAATTACCATATGAGTTGTCATGACATCACCAAAATAACGCAAGTCTAGCATGAATATAAAGTATCGGCGCCTGCTGCCGAATTCGGCAATCTGATGTTATGTTGTGATTGTAAATACCTATCAAAAATTGGAAAGTGGCTATAAATTTTGAATTCTTGTACTACAAGCCTGTATACCAAGTCATGCTTATTTTATTAAGATGCATAGAGTAGGTACTTCACCAAAGGAAGACGATAGGCACTTTTACCTACTCTCGATTCACAGTGCGTTTACAAACCCAGACAACTAAAAGTTAACTCCCTTATTCATAAAAGTCCCCTAACTTAACAAGCCGCTAAATATCGTAAAGGGACAAACAATACTTAGCGGCTTACTAAGTTAGGAGACGTTTATGAAATTGGTAATCAGAATATCGAATAAAATTGTCTTTGATTGATTATATTTGTCCCCGGCCCTACTATTATAGTTACATTGATGTATTAGCTAGATTAATAGTCAGGTCGCAATGTAACGCCATTGCTGGAAAGTGTTCCGGTCTAGCGGGCGGGCGGCGCCGGCGCACTGCAGGTGTGGAAAATTGCTTGCGTTGTCATATCAAGTTATAGAGATGCTCTATGGAATGCGCTGCACGCTACACTCGCATAGCTCGTCTAACGGGCCGTATGCATCTTATGCGTGCCGCCACACATATGCAGAGCTACACTACAAGCCGACTATTCCATTCTATCGATATAAATCCACAAGCACAAGTTACATAGTTATTAGCTACATGCAAATAGTCCCATTTTTTTGCGGTACATGTCTGGAAGGCTTCTCAAATACGTTTCTTTCCCTCCATTACATGCTTTTGGTAGCTTATGATGGTCCCGTTTTTACCTTCGGTGCTACGCGTCACATACACGCTTGCGTACAGTGTCAGTAGGCTTAGCACATTATTGGTGCGACAGTAAGTAGGAATAACTATATGTCGTGGCGAGATAGACTACCCGTCTTTTACTAATTATGTTAATAAAATAGGGACGGATAGTCTAGCGTGATGTGATCGCTGTTATCATATGCTAACCCTGTAGAACATGACAGCAACGGTGACAAACAATGAACACGGGACAATCATAACATTCATAAAAGAGTTAGAGAGAGGGTAGATGGCGCTACCGCAACGCAAACATTAGCTCTGTGTAAATAATTCCAATAAAATATATCAAACAATATTTGATGTGAGACCTGCAGTGAAATGTGTTTAAACTTTTCGGAAGTTCACGGATAAGTGTTTTCTACTAACAATTTTTCCAGTAAACACGTATTTCTTCCAAATAAAGACCTGAGTGCAACGAACATAAAAACAATCGTAAATTTTACTCAAGTGAACTAATTTATAGTGAAAAAACATTTCAAAACTCTATGTGTTTATGAATCGTTTGAATACTCGATCCCATATTGAATAAAACGAATTAAACATTAATAAAAACAGTGATAGTGAAAAGTGATAAAAAACTCCTATAGGGTAGATCTTAACACGTATCAATACGTAGATACCGCATCACAGATCACCTTGACTTACACTCCGGCAATACATTGAGATATTCGTGCATTGAAACTATACTTCGATAGCTGAGTTGCTTAAGCTGGGAGCTTGTGCGATACTGGCTGTTGTGGATCATGGTTCAATCCCCGGCGCCGCATCACTTTTTGTATGAATAAAATAATTGTTGTTCAGAAACAAGTTTTAAAAATATTACTTACTTAAAATACTAAGTCTTAGCGATACCATAAGGTCAAGAAAAACGATCAAACTCCACTACTTGCCACTAGAGGGCGCGCTAGTAACGAAGGAGACTACAAACTATAGCCAAAATGTCAACGAAAAAACTAACATGCGATCAATGCAAAAAATACATTCCAGTAGGGAAAGACTATCTTAAATGTTATACATGCGGAAAACCATACGACATGAAATGTGCAAAAATGACAGCAAAAATGTACAACCACACAATACCATCCGTACAAGTAACTACAAATATGCTAGCACCCTCACAGTCTTTAGATACCGTTTACGATCAGGAAAATGATACACTAGAGTGCAAGTGCACACGAGGAAATCGCTCGACTAAATGAAGAAGTTACAACCCTTAAAAAACAACTCAATGAAAAACAGAAAAAAATCGAGATATATAAAAAGGTTACTTTAGAAAATGGACCACGCAAAACGACGCCATCGAACAAAAGTCCTAGTGTACGGGTCCTTTCAACGCCACCAATAAAAAAGCTTGGGACTTCTTGCTTGAAGAACGTTCCTTCACCGCAGCCGAATGTAGAAGCCGAAGCCGAAATTATCTCCTCGAGAAATAGCTCACCGTCGCAATCTTTGCCAAAAACAGTCCCTCTTACTGAAAAAAATACCACACAAGCGGAACCACGACAACGGAAAAGACAAATAAACATAATTACCGGTAACTCAAAAAATAAAATCCGTTCTATTGCCCAAACAACACTTGCTTCCGACTCAAACATATGTCATTATCTGCTCCCAGGTATGGGAATCAAAGATTTAACTAAGAACTTAGATAAAAAAACGGCTAACTTCAGTTTTCACGACTATGTCATAATATTCATCGGGGAAGAAGATTTTATGCAGACCAACGACTATTTTGACCTCATCTACTACATAAGGGAAAAATGTCTAACAATAAACCACACTAATATAGTAATATGTTTACCTACTTATAAGTATAATGAGACTAGTATATTGTATAATTGGCGCATTGAGAATTTTAATAATCTACTCTACCTAGATAACGAAACACACCAATATGCATACATATTGGACTCAAACCGCAATCTTACATATGACTATGATATGTTTTCCAAGTCCCAAGGCGTAATTAACAACACGGGAATGAGAGAAATATTTAGGCAACTTTCAGCTGCGATGAGCTACATGGAAATGGAAACGAATACTATAAATCAGCCAACTTTAACACAGGCAGAAGAAGGTTCAAGCACAAGTGGCGTGAATGACGTCTCAGATGATAGGAACCAGTTTTTTCCATTATAATTATTTACATATTATACATCAGAACATTGCTGGCCTTATAAACAAATCAGATTTATTAATAGTACAATTAGAGGATTTAAAAACGAACCTAATAGATGTTGATATAATATGTATAACTGAACATTTCATGATGTCTGGTAACGAAACTCTACTTTCTATTCCTAATTTCAAGCTAGCTGCATGCTTTTCAAGAAACGGTTTAAATCGGGGCGGCTCCTGTATTTTAGTTAAAAGTCAACATCAATACAGAGAGATACCTATAGCGACCAAGAATTCTATATCAGGAATCGTTGAATGCTGTGCAATTGAATTAGTCTTACACGAAATAATAATTGTATGTGTTTACCGACCACCATACTTTTCTAACCTTAATAGATTCTATGAGAAATTAGAGATAATATTAAATTTAATATGTAACAACACCAGGAAAAAAATAATTTTGTGCGGAGACTTCAACATAGATATCCTTAGAGACAATAAAATCTCACGAGAGTTTGAAAGCTTCTTGGCAAATTTTAATCTTGAGATAGAGTTTAGGCTACCTACTAGACCCCTAAGTAAAACATGTATTGATAATATGGCACACAATTATAAATCTGGCTGTGAAGGTGAAATTCTTGACTTGTGCTTGTCGGACCACACCGCCCAGATTCTAAAAGTTCGTACTAAAAAAACGTGTGTCTTTAACTCTTGGACCGTATTAAAACGAAATATTTCAAGACCAAACCTTCTCAAATTCAAGGCCTGTCTTGATTCGCTATCTTTTTCGGAAATATACCACACGCAAGATCCAGACTCAGCGTATGACATATTTATCCAAACATTTAAAATGTTTTATAACTTATGCTTCCCGTACAAAAAAATTGTAATTAGACCTTTTAAGAAAAATAAATGGGTATCTAAAGGCATTAAAACATGCAGTCGAAAACAAAGAAACTTGCTTTGGCGTTATAGACTCTCTCCTACTTCAGACAATAAATTGATTCTTGACAACTATTCCAAAAGGTTTAAAAAAATAATAAAACTAACAAGAAAATCACAAAATAATCACCGAATTAACACATCTCAAAACAAAAATAAAGCAGCCTGGCAAATAATTAATAGCTCAAAAACGACATGTCCAAAAGAACCTATTCACTCAATCCGAATAGACAAAAACAAAGTTGCTACTGAACCTAAAGATATAGCTAGTGCTTTCAATGATTATTTCATAGACCAAATAAAACCCCCCGCTACTCAGTTGCCACAAATAAGCTACATTCCCACCAACATAAATTCAATGTTCATGTACCCCACATCAACCGAAGAAGTACAGGCCATAATAAAGAAATTAAAAAATACACCAAGTGTGGGATACGATGAAGTTCATACATCAGTAGTAAAGTTTGTTTCAGACGCCATAGCAGGACATATTACCCATCTAATAAACTTAACATTGCATGCCGGCAAATATCCTCGCAGTTTGAAGACTGTTATTATCAAACCTCTGTATAAAAAAGGCGAAAGAGAATTAATTCAAAACTACAGACCTATTGCTTTAGTACCAATATTTTCCAAAATTTTTGAAAATGTAATTTATTGCCGGTTAAGTAGCTTTTTAAATAAATATGACATATTGTGCGATGAACAAAAGGGCTTTCGAAAAAATAAAACTATTAATATGGCCATTTTCGATCTTATTAAAACAATTATAGAAAATGTCGATAAAAGAATACCTATATGTGCGATCTATACTGATATGACGAAAGCATTTGACTACGTGGATCACAGTATATTGCTATCTAAGCTTCAAGCATATGGAATTAGAGGCCAAGTACTTAGTTTAATAAAGTCTTATCTAACCGATAGATTACAATACACGGAAATATCCAGTATCTGCACAAAAACAAAACAAGAGTTGAAGTACACATCAGAAGTCAGGACATGCCACTTCGGAGTCCCTCAAGGCAGCGTACTAGGGCCATTACTTTTCTTAGTATACATAAATGATCTACCCTCAGCTGTACATTGCCCCATGATCCTCTTTGCTGACGATAGTACTTCAATTATTAAATGTAATAATTTAGATATCTACGAAAACGATATAAATATTGTCCTTAGTGATATTGTTACGTGGCTTAATTATAATAATTTAATAATAAATTTTAATAAAACAAACATAATGCACTTTAATCAAAGAGTCCTTCCGAAAACTATGAATATTAACTACAAGGGCACTGAAATCAGTCATGTTTTAGATTGCAAATTCTTGGGCATCACTTTAGATAATCATTTAAAATGGAAAGATCAAGGCACGGAAATTTGTAAAGCAATAAATAAGGCAGGATACGCTTTACGAAACCTTTCAAAAGTTGTCAACCGCAAAACGCTCATATGTGCTTACCATGGTCTCGTAGTATCCAAGTTGCGTTATGGTGTTATATTCTGGGGTAACTCAACATACACAGACATGATCTTTAAGGCCCAAAAAAACTGTATTCGAGGAATGCTTGGTATGAAACGTAGAGAAAGTTGCCTGCCCATTTTTAAACATTTGAAATTATTAACGTTTCCTTCTATTTACATATTGGAAATAGCACTTTTTGTAAAATGTAACCCTCAGTTATTTGTACTGGCCTCTAGGGGACGCCTACTTCCAGTAAGGCCCCAGCACGAACATAAGTTGCGGGTCCCACGAGGCAAAACAGCCCTTTTTAATAAAAATATTTTGAAGATGGCTCCGCTCATATACAATAAGATACCAAATGACATTTTAGAATTAGACATAAAATATTTTAAAAAGAAGCTGACAGAATTACTAATAAGGAAATGTTTTTACTCAATTGATGCCTTCCTAAAAGATTAAAACTGTGTTTGACGTTGACAATAAATTTCACTGTAGCAAGTAACTTCAATTATTAATATTATATTATTATTTAATTCAATTGGCATTTTTATATGAATCACGACATTACCTAATAGTTCAGCTCATGACATTTTTAATTAATTGGCTTCTTTTATATTTAACAGATTTATTTAAATTGTATGCATGTAGCATGTTAGTTTTGTAAGCATTACATTTGTGCACCCGCATTTTGTGGGTAAAACATAGTGCTCTAAAATTTAATCAAAATGTTACCACCTTTATGTATCTACCTATGTTTATACAAATAAATATTCTGATTCTGATTCTGATTCTGATAAATCATAAGTATCATAACATAAGCCTACTGAAGGCAGTTTACAAAAAGCTCTTATATACAGGGTGTTTTTTTTTTCGACCGTTCAAATTCTACGTATTTCGGCCGGCGTAATGCCGCCAATTTGTATGAAACAGCTGATTTTTTTTCGCGATTTCGACTTTGTCCCCATAGTAAAAGTTGGTGAGTATGACCTACACATTCACTACGTAGAATTTGAAAGGTCGAAAAAAAAAACACCCCGTATTTAATCGTCCTCATCGGCGATTTGTACTATCAAGAAGATAGAATGGAGATACCATGCACCGCCGCTTCCCCGCTTTCACACGAAGAATAAATTGTATGATCAGTCAAAGACCGAAGATCTAAGAGTTTCCAGGACAGATGTAGTCCATGGTTGATTTGTGGTACTTAGATACTGTTCTTTTGATTTACCGTTTATGTATTATCAGTCGGTACCGTTTTATAGCAAAATGTTGCACATTTTCGCAATAAATCTAGTGTTATTACAGTTCTGTTTCCATGTTGCTTTAAGTGATGTTGCCTTAATTTCTGTGGCAGTGGGAAATTATGATCAATGCAATAATTTTAGAATTGGTACATATTATCGTGTGAAAGGTTTCTGTCATTACTTGCGCAGAAACTTTTAATGACTTTGATTTGATGACTCTCACACATAATCTCGGGTTAGGCCGCTATCGTATCAAAAATGTATTAGCAATAAAGCCCGTGTTAGTTGTGGGGCAATGTCTCCATAGTTTTAATCACGTTTTTAGTGGTCTGAAGTGAACGCCCATATTTGAACTTCACTTCTACGAGTAACCAAAGGGAGGATATTAATAAATTTCTTGATGTGTACTATAATAATCCTTATTTGTACTCAGATACTTAGACTTCTGTGTTAGGAATCAAGTACGCTTACCGTTTGCTCCTATTTGCTCATCAGCTTAGTCGTAGCTTTAAATAAATATGGCGAGCGACCGGAGTCGCCTGCACAAACAATACGTGACCGGAGGCAAAATAATATCGGCAGTCACACTACAGCGCTTCGCAGTCACAACAAATTCAACAATACTTCTTTAACTTGTTAGACTCGCGTTTTTAAGGTAGGCAATAAAAAGTCGTCATACCCAAGTAAATACTTGCCGTGTTACAACTTACTACCAATTATTAAGTAATTTTAGCTGCTGTAAGAGAAGAATTTATTTTTTATTTCATTGATTTTGTTTAATTCGTTGAGTGCACATTGCACAATGTACATTATCATCATCGTAAAGACAATTTATATTAAGTATACGATACTTCTTACTGTTAGGAATAGATAGATATCTCAATCTCTAAAAACTCACAAATTCAGATTGAGGTCTGGAGACAACTTCTTCGCAGGAACCTGGTGATTTTCATTTTTCACCTGAAAAAATCATTAGTACGAGAGTAGTCGATATTGGCAATATTGGAATATTCGAACTCCGAATTTGAAGTGACACTTCTAAAAGGTGCATTTAGACCAAACGAGCATTCGCTCATTCTACCCCCCACTCTACGAAATTGGTTAGTTTCACAAAACGTGATTCGTCGAAATTCGTTGATTTCGTAGAGTGGGGGATAGAATGAGCGAATGCTCGTTTGGTCTAAATGCACCTTAACGCTCAGCTACTACTGCCATTTTTTTCGCACGAACTTTGCCATTTACCTTATTTACCGGAATTCAAAATCGGGTCCGATGTTTGTTACCAAGGTCGCCTAAAACACTTCACATGTCTACAACAGGAAACTGTTGTTCTCTTTCCTAGTCGCTATCATAAATCTAAATACTAAACGTGCCTATCGTAAATCTAGCCAAGGCTACCTAAACCCCCTCAAGTTCATATTAGGTTTCTGGGGACATTGTGTAGGTATGGGTCGTAAATCAGTAAGTACGTGCCTTCATAGTCAACTCGGACTTTGAGTCAAGGGTTATTTGGATTCCGATCTATCGGTCAACGGCCTAATAACTGAGACCACTATAAAATAAAGACTGCAGTCCGTTATAAAATTACGCCCCATTGATGTGAAAAGTGTAAAAAGTTCCATAGGCATATTTTATTTACCCTTAAAACGTACCTGTAAACTTTTTAACGACTCGAAGAGTAATGAATAACATCTATCTGAAATCTAATCTGTAAACATAAATTAATTTAGAAACACCATTTTTATTTTTAACCACAAATGATCTTATGTTAATGAGCTATTTTTCTGTGTAACATGTTAACTGTTAGGTATTTATTCATCTCTGCTCGCTCGTTAGCTATGTTTGCGCAAATTAACAAAAATAAATATTTGGCGAAACAAAACCTGTTGGAATTCTTTGATAGTGCCGAATAAAGAAATTTTATGCAAGCAGGATATTGGTTTTTCCTTTATGGATTTCGAACAATAAACTTAAACTTTGATTAATGATCACCATATTTGATGTTTTTTATTAGAAAGTAGCAGAGCAACAATATACTGATCTCGTTTATCATATCATATCTTATATTTACCGACCGTGAATGTCAGAGAGAAGTCAACAATCATCTCATGTGGAATGTATGTAAACTTTCATGTCTACTTGTACTTTTGTGCGCTACGCGTGGCTTCAAATATATGTATACTTGGTTCGCCTTACTACAATGGAATAGGGTCTAAAAGCGTAAACTTGTTATTGTAGTCGATTACAAAAGCAGAGTCATTATCAATCATTAACTTCTCAAATTTGAAATTCATGGAGCTCAGTTGTTCGGTGAAAGGAAGTTTGAACTTTATTCTAATGAAAATTGCATAACCATCGCCGTTCTATTACTTTGGTATTTGTTCCTTAGAACGAGCTTTCGGATTATAATGCTGGGTTAACATGAGCTTATGAATAGTATTAGTTGATGTAGGTACTGGTTGCTTCAACTATTTACGAGTATATTGAATAATATAAATAAACAACCTACAGTGTAAGTGGTAGATGGTGCCTATTATTTAGTAAAGGGCAATTCACTGAACAAAAACGTAGGTAAAAGTATAAAAGTGGAGTTCCATAAAAAACTCACTTAACTTTTATTTGTAAAGAAATAATAAGTAGATATATTATGGGACAATCTAACGCACCTAGTCCCACGGTAAACTCCAGACTCCAGTCGGTAAAGCGTGCGGATAGTAATTATGCGACGAAATATTTTATAAATAAATAGACCTACACGTGTAGAAATGTGTATAAGTGATCAATTGCTCGACCACCTCCTGAGATGTGCAGAGATAAGGCTCGATCAGTGACCTGCCCTACGAAATCTTATGTAAGAAATTGCAAAGTAATTTGTTTTAAGTAAGTCTATTCATATATTCTACGTATTTTAATAAACAAAATCATGCGTACCGGCATCCTTTGGATTTTGTAGATATGTCTTAAAAGCTTTGGTATAAGTATAGATGTAAAGCAATGAAATTAAAAATTGACTTCGGCGGCATATGGAATTTCGCAAAGTCAAATTGTGATGAAGTAGATCTACTCCGAAGCATACGAAACGAACAGACAAATATGGACAAAACAATATAATGGGGCCAAAAAAAGTATATCAGGATATCAATGTTCACTGCTTGCGAACTGCGAATACAATTTTAGAGCAGTGCTAAGAGTTTTCACTTCGAGATTTGACCTCGGGACCTTCTAAAGCTTGTCGATTTTACTTATGTGGACAAGTTGACAAGTACCTAAGTATACATGTAGTGTAAAATCTTTTTCCTCCGTGTTTTCACGGAAACGTCCGAATTAACCTGTCTGTCTTAATTACCTTCAGTGCATTGAATATCGAAGTTGACTGTGACAGCAATATGAATTCGGAAGTTTCCATGAAAGGCCGAAGGAAAAAGATTTTGCACCACATCTGTATTTACATAAAATTTGTGTAAACCTAGCTTTTCCTTGAATGAGCTTTGCTTGTTCTTTTTTGTCCAGTGAAAGGTGTTGGTGTTTGCACTATAACAATCGATTGTATCCTTCACTGACGGGTCACAAACCACAAACAGCTATGTAATGTGCCCAGAATGGGCTGGCTTTGAATGGCTTGCTCTTTTCGAGTTAAACTCGTCAACTCGCTTTCTTTGACCTGTTAGAAACCGTGACTGGCTGACAATCAGAGTCAATGTTAGAATGGGTAGGAAAATATAACTGGAACTGTCACTACCGGCACCGGCAAAAGCTAAAATCAATTATTGTTGTAACGACGTCTTAACTGAACATTTATATGTATAATAGGTATTATCTATTGATAAACAAAATAACATCACTATACGAGTGATTACTCGTTTATATACTAAGCAACTTAAAGCTAACGATTGACTATGTCTGTACCTTTTCAAAGTAAATTTACTAAGTCATGATTTTATTGTTTAAGTACTTAACAGAGAGGCCGCCAAGCTGTACAATGTTGAATTAAAATGAAAACAATGTAAGTAAACGTGGATGAGTATAAGGCAAGAATTTATGCCCGATAACACAGATAAGATAGAGGCTATTCCTAGAAAATGTAGAGTCGATAGTAGGCACGAGTTAAATACTGAGACAGTTAAGTTTTCCTTCGCAAAAACTATATTAAACATAGATCAAATAATAATAGTAGGTATGTATGAAATAAAAATAAGTACCTGAATATAAAAATGGTAACATAACATTGATTAACTAATTCGATCAAATTGAAACAATTAAATTTAGATTAGTGTGTCAGCGGACCTTCTAGTAGGTGACCCACTAGCAAAATAACTTAATAATCATTGTGAAATATATCAGCAATAATATGATATTTGATATAATTCCCATCCAAATTTTATTGAAAACAAAACCCGAAAATTTCGCCAAGTAGTCACCCCAGCTATCCGCTAGGTAGCAAAAGTAACATCGTTAAATTCGCATTTCATGAAAAGGCTCCGAGGGACGCCGGGAAACAAAAACAAGAGCCGGGCTCGTATCAGCGAGGGCGGCGCGGGCGTGGGACGGCGCGCCGGCCGCAGTGCACTCTCGGCGGGCGAGCGATCCGCGCGCACACCCGAACCACAACACTCGGAAAATCTACCCGGCCTGGGATACTCCACGATAAC
>JALPQI010022602.1:0-19509 GCA_025490895.1 Thaumatotibia leucotreta
AATTCTACACAACAATGAGAACGGTATTGAAATGTAACCGGTTTCCAAGCTTTAAGCCGATTTGCTGCAAGTCAAACGTTCAACAATGATTTGCGTCATGTCCTAGTGGGCTGGGTGTGTTCGGCGTAGGCGATGGTTCTATAGCTAGGCGTCATAAAGTAAGGACATATAAACCTCTAGTTTTCCTCGGACCACGAGAGAATTGTCCCGCTCTTTAATAACGACATTTTACATTATAAATTTGTGAGGGTCAGACGACTGCAACGCAACGGGACACGGGTGGGATTGTATAATAAAGTGAGTTTAGCTGACAAGCAAACATATTGTAATTGTTTCTGATGTTTTTACGACTATTTAAGATTATTAAGGCCTATTCTGTTGTATTGAAATCTTATGTAGGTATAGAGAATGATTCGGAAACACTGTTTAGAGAATCGAAAACAACGAATATAAAGCGTATAACACAAAGTGCGAAGCCATTATTAGTTTTACATATAAAATACAATTTATAGATTAGCATCACCTATTGTTTGATGGAACCTATTTAATTTACGAATATGCTTAATAAATCTGGCTGGCTCAGTAACCTTCTTATATAAAGCTGTAGGCTTAGCACATAATTGAGGCCGCGAGATTCGATCTTTTACTGACAATATTAATAAAAGAGGCATGGTATATCTTATGGTTGATCATATTTTTCAGACTGTATTGGAAGCGCCTATATCAAAGCAACAATTGTAACTAAATCCCGTTGCGCCGCGTCAGTTCCGTATCTTGTGTGGCTCATGTATGTACTTTCTGGGTAGGGAATGCAAACCGGTTTATGTAGGAAACCGGTAATGAACAGTCAACAAACAAATACCGGTTCCGTTCCCTGTTTGAATAGTGTAAAGTGTCCTCACCTGCACGGAGCCGTGGCGGTCGGCGGGCGTGAGGTGTCCGGCGGTGAGCGGCGTGGCCTTCCCGCTGTGCGGCCAGTTGTTCGTGTTGGCCGTCGCGCCGGACTCCTTCGTGGTGCCCTGAGACAATTATACAGCGTGTTGATGCGAGGTTTGCTTGCTCTACTCCGACTTACGGTTAGGAAACGGTTTTACTAAAAACCGGTTACGATGCATATCAAACCGGTTTTATTCTTTTAGTTTATCATAATAGCATCTATTTAATAAACACTCAAGCGTTTAATTTAGTGCTTTAATCCCCTAAAGGGTAAAGCATTTTCCTTTATTGTTTTAAGCCTTTTTCCTAGAACCGGAAGTAGTTTTTTTTTCTCTCATTCGCTAGTTAGTTTAACGATTCAAAAGCGCTTGTTGCTGGGCCTAATTGAATAAAGAATATTTTGACTTTGACTTTGACATGCCAAAATGTAATTACATTGAATATGTTACGAGTACCCACGCTTTAAGATTTAAACCATCACATAAAGCTTCATAATAAAATAACTAATACATAGGAAAAGATATCGACAGGAATCAGGGACACTCAAATGAAAACTAGCTAAAATTGTCACACTTACTACGAAATCGACAAAAAATTCTGGAGGCAACGATATTTGGTCAAATATTATAATTATGTACAAATTGTTTAATACCTACAACACTATAAAATCACAAGTGGGAACAATTTTTACAAAAGAATTGGAATTATCCCAAAAATACAGCTAAAGTCAAGCACAAACAGGTACCTACAAGTAGAAGGATACCTTTCTGGTAGAAGCATTATATAAATTCACACAAAAACCGTCGGTTAGGGACTTGCAAACCTAGAAGCACTAAGCGAAAACGATGATTTGATGAACCTAACATTGTTTCGAATATCACAAAATCACAAGCCGGTAGAATTGATCGCGTTTTATATTTTTGTTACGTTCATAATCATTTATTAACAAAAATATAGTAACATGAAGGATAATTTAAAAATAAATAGTTATCACGCAAGCACTGCTAGAGATATTAGGTACTCTAGTCAAGTAGAGGAAAGATTGGGTAGGGCTGCGCCATCGTTTAGGCCAAAGAAATTTTTGAAGGAGTTAAATTTGTGGCGCGTACCCCGTATTATTGTCTACCGTTGTGGTCACCTTCTAACTGTATGTCAGTTTGAATCGGAGGCATGGTAAGATAGAATACATGACAAAAGCTGGACCATTATAAGCTACATTCAACCTTTAATGGTCACTGGTTCGTTTACTACCAAAATTACGGTATTTCAAGTATTTTAATCAATTAGAATTTGTTTTCAAAAGTCCACGCAGCAAATACTAGTGAGCATATGCCAGATAAAACTATAATAGGAAAATAAATACGAATTAATCTAATTGAAGATACGTATATAATGACATATTTTAAATAAAGCCATTTGAATAGCACCCCAAATAGGTCGATCGCGTTTCAGGTCGATATAAAACCTTATTACTTGGATTTCATATCAAAGTTTTTGAGATGAACATTTCTCTAAATATCCTTAGCACTACAGTTTTCGAATGACATGATAGCGATGACGGGAGCACGGCAGGGTCTAGGAGGCTAACCTGAATAAGGGCCGCTTCATCGTCCTCGACCAAACCAATCATATAATCACACAAGTCATCCTGAATGACAAAAAACAGCGTCAGTACCGAGAAAGACTGGTTTCCTAAATTAACAACCCTAGTTTTAATTCTAATCATTTGCCAATTCCACAATCGTCAAGATCGGATATTCAATCAGCGAGGGTTCGGAACCGGTTTAAAAATATTAATGTTCCTTTTAATATCCACCCAATACCTCTCAAATAAACAAGTAACAAAATTTTATAAACAACTCAATGAATGTATCAGATATTAGGATTAAAATGGAATTAATGAATTGGAGCAAATTATAAAAGTACCGTAAAACTACACAACTATAGTCCAAAAGCTCCCAACTATGGTCCAAAACTAAATCAAATATCTTCGATTTAGTGTAATTATTATGTTATTGACGCAGTTGTAACACAAAGTCTCCTCAATAATGATTAAAAAACTTAGATAAAACCAAAATAAAAGATTTCCATTGATGCTTAAATACGAGTTGAACTTGTGGACCATAGTTGTAGTACTGGCCCCTATACCACAAAACTTTACAAGCGTACAATTCTACAAAATTGTCAACTTTCCCATACAAAAAGTTGACAATTTTGTAGAATTGTACGCTTGTAAAGTTTTGTGGTATAGGGGCCTGGACTATAGTTGTATGATTTTACGGTACCTTAAACGGTAAATAAAAACCGAAACGAAATCTGTTAAGCAATTAACGTATGTATTATATGACCGATTTGAAAAATAAAACTGTTTCCGAGCCCTTCATACACCTATGTCCCGGTAAATTACGTGCAGATTTTCCGGAAAATGAAGGCACCTGAGATATATGGGCGGGTCTTGCTGCAAAGCCTTCATTTTCTGCAGATACTCTAATGATAAAGATAGTGAAGATTGAATTGAAACTATCGTGAGACATACGACCACTAAAAATATAACTAAACAGTTAAACTCGTGTGTATTTAGTCGCTACGCGCGACGTGCTTTGGAGAATAACTTTTTATTCATAATCGTCTCCAAACTTAGTAAGCCGTTAAGTATTGTTTGTCCCTTTTGCTCTTATAGACATATCATTATCATCAGCATATGATAGTTCACTGCTGGACGCAGGCCTCTCCCATCAGCTATGCGTATTGACGCATTAGGAGGTAAATGCCCATAATCGCCACGCTGGGCAAGTGGATTGGCGATCGTAGTAATGTGTCCACTATGATGACGCTGCTGCCCATCATCAATCTTTTATCAAATAATAGTCAGTGACACTTCAATCCCTTAGTCGACTCTTACGACACCCGCAGGAGTTTGGGTGGTGACAAATGTATTCTTACTGCCGTCACCACACGGCCAATATAGATAAGACATATAGATAAGACCAAACAATACTTAGCGGCTTGCTAAGTTAGGAGACGTATATGAATAAGGGGGCTAGGCTCTCCGAAACATGGCGCGCGTAGTGACTTTATATACGTAAGGCGAACCGTTTAATTAGGTACATATAAAAAACTAAAGTAATATATTTATGTGTACTAATGTGACTAACCTTGTGGAAAGGTTGGTGCACCCGGTTGGGAGACACCACGATCTCATGCCCCGTCTGAATGGACCCCACAGGCGTGGACTGAAATTAACATTTATAAACGTGAAACACATTACAATGTCAAAATCTAGAAACAGAGGAAACCGGTATTGATAATGTCACAAAATGACTGACGGTAAATTTGTAACCGATTTAGTATCGCTTATCGTTTTTTGACTTAGTGAGAGTTAAGCCGATACTATTATCAAACCGGAATCAGAAGGGGATTCGAATGTACTGTTGACACAACAAATGACACAACATTTACCAAGAAAAGAGTTGTTTATAGATACCTACAGTGAGTAATTAATTAATCTATTATCTGTAAGTCTGCAGTTAAACTATGAATATTTGAATGTAACCATGAATATATCCTAGATTGACTTATACACTGTTGTGTCAACAGTACTTTCGAATCCCTTTCTCATCGCGGTTTGATAATACAGTATGTGGCATAATCTCGTAGTCTACAATGAAATGTCAATAAAGGTTACCTCTGCCTAGATTGTCTACAATCATGTAAGATTTAATGCATGTTCGGATATTCTAATACTAGAATTATAACTAACGTGAGACTCAAACATATTAAAATATTATCGAACCAGGTTACTCACGTATTTAAGTCGATGATTGCTCGACATGTTTCGACCCATTAAGAGGGTCGTCGTCCGGAGTACCCTCGGCCAAAGCCCGACGCTTACTGAATGGGTCGAAACATGTCGAGCAATCATCGACTTAAATACGTGAGTAACCCGGTTCGATAATATTTTGATATTCCAATACTCTAACAAAATATTTAATTACAAAATAAAATACAATAAAATTTAATTGTGTACAAACAATGTACAAATATATTATGTATCATATACCAAATAAACTACTTCAGATTTTACAGCATATACTGAACTTACTCTATACATAACACTACTGACCTAGAAAATCAACAGTTCAAGTTTTTTAAAAGCTTTTGTTTCGGTACGATTTACACTTGAATTTACATTTAAACTGTACTACTTATGGTTAATGTGGGTAAGACTCATATTTATCAAAATAAACACTCGATAAAATTAGTTTCGGTTAGAAAGGCATATGACATACATATACTTATGAGTATGCCTTGCTACCAGAGGCACTTTCCGAAAAGATCAATTGCACAAGACTGCGTCAGTAGAATATAAAAAAAATTAAACAAATATCGACGTCTTTGATACATATCGTGAAACACGTTTTCAGAAATATTTTTACGTTAAAACTAATAAATATTAAGTAATAAAATAAATTTAAAAAATGTTTTACCGACAGTTAACGGATCATTCGTGAATCCCAAAAAGAGTCGCGTATGGTCAATTCACGTTGGCATTTGAATCTTCCCCACACCAATCAAAAGAAAGTGCCTTCACCACTAACCTTGTCCGACTTAGTTCTAACGACATTGGAGGGTGGCGCATTGCGCAATATGCGCATCACGTGAATGTTCGAGGGCTGAAGACGGCAAAAGCAAAGCATGCGGCATGCAACATCACAAATATCATGTTACGGCACTTCGGTAACCTACTGCGGCGGCGAAACCGGTTTTAACCGGTAAAAGTCTACGATAATCTGCGACCAGGGCTTGGACCGGTTTTTACTCAAGTCCATACAAAAGAACGGTTCGAATTTCGTTCTTTTTTGTTCTTCGGTATATCAATTCTTTGCTAATGGAGTAATTTAAAAATACGACGTTGGTAATTTCATAACATTTTGAGTACTACATAAATAATATAAAACATTTAAGATATTGGGCTATTTCGAGGTTCTTCGAAAACCGGTTCCGAGCCTTGTCTGCGACCCATAAATGATTTATACGTGTAATGTAAATGACTAAGGAAATATGGTGATGTATAAAAATTACTACTTGCATAATTTTTTTCCAAAATTTATGTTAGAAGGAATGTAAAAATGTTGTGGTATAAAAATACGCAAATTGTCTTCCTATCGTCAATTCTGTGTGTATAGACATTTTTATAGAATCATTGTAGTAATTTTTAAGTTTTGACTTTATTTTTAAACGATTTGAAATATTGCATTTTAAATACTCAGGCGTATTTATTTCATTAAAGTAGTCATATTTATACGTCGTCATATTTACCTATAGTAAATTGACGCATGAATCCCCCAAATTTCGAGGATTTGTCTTTCACTATAATGACGTCTTCGTTGGAATGGCAAAGAAAAATCCTCGAAATTTACGATACCTGAAGGTAGCGCCCAAAATTCAAAGTATAAAAGTGAATCGGTTTTGAATTTAGAACGTAAATGACTAAATTATTTGTTATTAGGCATTATAACCGGTTTATGCAGTTGTATACCGGTTTCATGACAGTAATTATTATTAAATAAAATAAAAACGATATTAATCGTTAAAAAAATAGCAGGTTTGGCAAATCCCAACCACAGTTATGAAATTTAACCGCTATCATAAATCTCTGTATCTAAAAAGGAACATTTTATTTAAAATTAAACGTATTTTTTTGATAGACTTGCACTTCAGGGTTACGCCGCAATGACTACCGAAAGCCGTCCACATATTATCAAAATCTGTGCAAATAATAATAACTCCTCGATCAGAAAACAATTGCTACACAGAAACACAGGGAATAAAGATGATATGTTTTATTTTTTAACAAAGATAATAAATATTCAATTTTTAACAATAGAAAGAGTAATATTAATTTTAACAATAAAGGGACCTTTGGGTATTTTCGTCCAGTATTATTCAATTTAAACATACCAATTTCATAATGGTATTATAGATATTTTATTGATATCAATGTCTGTAAAAAATATATTTTTTTTATGTCGAAGTACATCAAGTTTGCTTGCAATATTTTACAAACTAGTTTGTCATTTTTCTGTTTTGTTAAATTCAAATACAAAATAAGTAAATTTGATATAGTTTCGTTCAAATCATCAAAACCAGATAAGCAAACACTCAATTCAAATAATTTATTTAAATAAGTGCAAGGTGCATTAAAATTACGTTCTGAGTGTCGAATTGTGAGAGAAAGGTGCGGTTAATACATAATATTACTTAGAAATATTGCACAGAATAGAGTGGTTACTTCATTTAATACCAATATTAACAATATTATGCAATCCAGACATGCTATAATTTTAATATTCATTTTGCAATACCCTGTGACGCGATATGCAGTGTAAATAAACTAGAAGAATATTAATAAATCATTAGGTACCTAAACAAAACAATGTGCTGTTAGGAGATTCATTAGTTTAACTGCACAGCAGAGTTAGTATATCCCTAACAGTTTTAAAGAACACACAAAAACATAAAAGGAATAGATAGCAAAATAATAAGTAGATGAAATTTAGATTTTTTTCTAGCAGATTAGTAACATAGCTAACCAAAACCACGATATATTATAATATTATAAAATAACAGATAATACAATTTATCTATTTATATATTATACAAATAATTACTGTTATATTAGTAATTTAATGGAAAACAAGAATTAAAAAAATGTTCTTATGCAAAGCCAAAAAGAACAGTAATTATGATACTATGGAATTATGTTTTAGAAGATTTCAAGTTTTTAGATAAACATTTTCGATATCTAGAAAACATTTTCAGTAGAACCTTTTCTAATAAATTCATCTCGTAATCGCTTTCCCTGTTGGTTAGCTATATCACTGATCTTTTCTTCCAAGATCTCAAACAAATACATATACCGAAAAGTAGCAGGTTGTAATTTATATAATGAAAAGCATTAAATAAAAAATATACAAAGGCACACGAACAATCAAGCAGAGGAAATAAACTTTCAAATGATTCTAAAATCGGAAATCAGCTACCCATCTGTTGGGTTGAATAGGAAGTACCAAAATATCACATTTTAAC
Organism: Thaumatotibia leucotreta; assembly: GCA_025490895.1. Taxonomy (NCBI): domain Eukaryota; kingdom Metazoa; phylum Arthropoda; class Insecta; order Lepidoptera; family Tortricidae; genus Thaumatotibia; species Thaumatotibia leucotreta. The sequence goes on from JALPQI010022602.1 coordinate 8,026, forward strand.
ACGGGCTGTGATCCGAGTTAATTTAATAGGATTTTTTAGGCAGTCTAAATTTACCTAAACATATTGGTTTAGTGAAAACTGAATTACAAGACTGCAACACCCGCAAAGTAGTTTCGAACCGAATTTCGGTTTCAATATTTACACCGGGCATAAGAATCTCACAAATGCTATTGTAAAGTTAATTTACCACCTGTAAATAAGGACGAATTTTGATACTTTAAATAGGACGCAGTTAAAGGAAAAGGATCAAGTCCACAAAAAACGGACAGTTCAATTTAAATCTTATGACAAAATGAAAATTCTGTGACAAATATCAAAGATTGGATCCTTTTCGTAAAGATTGGATCCTAATAACGTCCAACCAATTGTGATATTTCGGTACTGTCCGTTTGTGCTAAGATAACTTAGGTTTTCGTGCCAAGCGCGCTATGTAAGGTAGCTAAGCGATTTATTTACAGTGGTCAACTATTTTTTAAGCTTCGGAACGTACAGTATATTCCAGGGCTTGTTATCTTTTTAACTATTAGCTTTTTAAGGACAGCTACAGGTGAAGGGACGGATCTGTTTATTATGGTTTTTCCAATATAGGGGTTGTTTCTATAGTATTTTTGGACAACATTAATTTTGGTATCACACCATTTTAAAATTAGGTCCTTAGACTTTTCCCGATTTTTTTTTTATTGGAATTTTCTTGAATTAAGCGTAAGAGCAATTTGTCATAGTCTTTCTGGTTCAGTCAAACTCATCATCTCAGTAGTTCCATCAATTATCAGTCAAGGTTATAGTATAAGTTAAAGTTAGAAGAATTTCTTGGTTTGAAGGTTTGATCCTACGGTTCACGGGTAGTAGTATCTAAAATCTCGTCAAACTTATGAATTTATTCTAGCAGTTATCCAAGGTTCATATGAATTATCTAGGATTTGCCTAATGGTTCAAGGAATTTCTTGAGAGATACTTGGCTCGAGATATAGATGCAGACTTTAAGTGACAGATCTATAATCGTCCTAGCAGTTTCTTCAAGGTTCATGGGAATTGAGCCTGGTAAGCGGATACTAGACACATTGGACCAGTTTAAACAACAGAGCTGTATTTTAGTCAAAGTAGTAGTAGTTTCTTCAAGGTACACAGAAGATTTTGTTAAGGATTTGAGGAATTTCTTGCGAGATAGATCTTGGATGACGAGTTTAAGCGACAGAGCTATTTACCATAGTCTTCCAGTCCAGTCAAACTAGTATCAGTGTCTTTATGGTTCTTGGGAATTATTGAACATTTCAGGGATTTTTTTTAGGGATATTGGATCAGTTTAAGCGACAGAGCTATTTACCTTCCGGTCCAGTTTCTTCAAATTTCATGGGAATTATTCAAAATTTCAGGGATTTTTTTAGGGATCTTGGATCAGTTTAAGCAACAGAGCTTATTTACCATATTCTTCCGGTCCAGTCAATCTAGTATCAGTATCTTCATAGTTCATGGGAATTATTAAACATTTCAGGGATTTTTTTAGGGATCTTGGATCAGTTTAAGCGACAGAGCTATTTACAATAGTCTTCCGGTCCAGTTTCTTCATGTTCCATGGGATTTATTCAACATTTCAGGGATTTTTTTAGGGATCTTGGATCAGTTAAAACGACAGAGCTATTTACCATAGTCTTCCGGTCCAGTTTCATCATGTTTTATGGGAATTATTCAACATTTCAGGGATTTTTTAGGGATCTTGGATCAGTTTAAGCGACAGAGCTATTTACCAGTCTTCCGGTCCAGTTTCTTCATGTTTCATGGGAATTATTAAACATTTCAGGGATTTTTCTAGGGATCTTGGATCAGTTTAAGCGACAGAGCTATTTACCATAGTCTTCCGGACCAGTTTCTTCATGTTTCATGGGAAACTATTCAACATTTCAGGGATTTTTCTAGGGATCTTGGATCAGTTTAAGCGACAGAGTTATTTACCATAGTCTTCCGGTCCAGTCAATCTAGTATCAGTGTCTTCATGGTTCATGGGAATTATTAAATATTTCAGGGATTTTTTTTAGGGATCTTGGATCAGTTTAAGCGACAGAGCTATTCTATTTACCATCTTCCGGTCCAGTTTCTTCATGTTACATAGGAATTATTAAACATTTCAGGGATTTTTCTAGGGATCTTGGATCAGTTTAAGCGACAGAGCTATTTACCAGTCTTCCGGTCCAGTTTCTTCATGTTTCATGGGATTTATTCAACATTTCAGGGATTTTTTAGGGATCTTGGATCAGTTTAAGCGACAGAGCTATTTACCAGTCTTCCGGTCCAGTTTCTTCATGTTTCATGAGAATTATTCAACATTTCAGGGACTTTTTAGGGATCTTGGATCAGTTTAAACGTTAGAGCTATTCTATTTACCATAGTCTTCCAGTCCAGTCAAACTAGTATCAGTGTCTTCATGGTTCAAGGGAATTATTCAAAATTTCAGGGATTTTTTAGGGATCTTGGATCAGTTTAAGCGACAGAGCTATTTACCATAGTCTTCCCGGTCCAGTCGAACTCGCCATCGTCCTGGTAGCCGCGGCGGTCGAAGAGGTCTCGGAACATGCGGCGCAGCTGGTCGTAGTCCGGCGTCTCGAAGAAGTCGAGTCGACGGACGTAGCGGAGGTACGTGGCTAGCTCTTCTGGGTGACCTTCGCATAACACCTGGAAGTATGGGTCGATTGCAAAAACATAGTTAAGGAACATATTGCGATTATAGAAAACTGTAAAGTATTCTAATAGGAGGTGCAGGCATGTACAGATGTAGTGAGAAATGACTTGCCTTCGGAAACGTTCGTCAACGTCATGCTGTTTCAGTCTATCTCACTGAGACTGACAGTAATAGCTGTCATGCTACTTCAGTCAGACTCGGTGACACTGCCTGAAACAGCATGTGTTTACGAACGTTTCCGAAGGCAAGTAATTTCTCACTACACCTGTAGTTAGTGCTTGCCCTTAGAGAATGGTCAAAAGCGCCTAGCCTTGTAAGGGATTGCATATACCCGAGAAATTTGACCGGTGGTTGCTAAGACCGAGTAGCCGAGGGGTACAGGCATCAGCCGCGAAAGCTGAGTACGTGGGTTCGATCCCCACCTCGGACATAGGTGATCTTGGTCGTTTTTCTTTGGTATATGACATCTAATATTTATAATTTACATCGTTAAGGAGTTAATAATTAGTACAATCTTAAAATTATAATCAAATTAGTCTCTGAAAGCAAAACACAATCCGGAATACGATTTTTTTCACATCTTTAATAGAGGTCTTGAAGTCATAAAACCTATTTCTACTGTACTTACAATTTGCATTAATTAACTGTCATCATAATTTACAAAGTTCATACCATTTCAATTACAACACTTAAAAGGTTAATAAAATAACGGTTTAAGCGCCTATTACATGGAAATAATTTCCATCTATAAATATTCATACCAACAGGTACAAGTACCTATATTTATTTATTTATTTATTTATTTTTATTTTAATATATATATGTACATATATATATATCCACTTGAACGTCCACCCCGCGCGACCATATTCCGGTCAACTGTCCGGGTTTTTTAGCGATGTACGCGCCGCGCTGCGCAGTCACAAGATTTTACAAAAACGTTTATATTTTCTAAACTACTTAAGGTATAATAATTAAAAAAAATCTGGAGTATAAATGAAAGTACAATTATTAAAATACAATGATAGTCATTGTAAAATACCTAATGATTCTTGACTATAATCAAGGTTAAACTTAAGACATCGGTAAAAAAATAAGAAAGATAACCTTCATATTTTAAACTCACTTGACAGGTATCACACTGTCAAAAACTTAAGATGATACACATTATCGTATAGAGCACACGTTCCTGATCATTTTTATGTATAATAACCCCAAAAATATGTAAATTAACGTGAAATACTTACGACATAACACATAACTAAGCAAACACTCACAATTGCACGGCAGTTTGACACAACACTGACAAATTATAATTTTTTATCGACTGATTAACGAGCGTACACTGCCATATATATTTTTTAGCGCAAACTAGTTTATTAGGCTACGTTGTTGCAACAAGGGAATTAGGAAATAATGCCTCTATATTTCGCTAGATGCAGCTATAATCAACTGTGTCTCCTTCGACTTCATGGGATAGTATAGCATTCACGAACAGTCTACTGCCTTTTTTGTTTGGATAATATGCTATCATCGGACGTTCAAGTGGTTATAGGTATTACAAATATTATGTTATGTATTATGGTAGTCAATGCACAACGACTAAATACCAGGAACGAATCCGTACTGATCATACAAATATCCAGGATTTGAACCTGGGACCTCCAGCTTAGTAAGCAGGGCCATTAATCTACGTGTCTAATCCATTTCACAGTTTAGTCGTGCTAGAACTAAATTTACAAATATCACTATTTTTTTCTCAAGCCATCCGAAAAAGAATAGAGCTAACATTTATCAATCAGATACTTTTAACTGAGCTCTCTAATAACATGGGTTCATTTCTCAATCAAGCCAATGGTATTATTTTGTTCCCCAATAACTGATGACGCGTGACGTCATTAATCGATATCTAGGATGTCTGAAGCATCCGAACCGATAACGATCACGCTTTTGTACGCCTGATAAGATAAGTGGGCTGACCTTAAACTTATCGATATTTTAACTTCTAGTGTAATCGACAATCGTTAGAGTTAATGATGCATAAAGATTTATTAGATCGTTTGTTCCACTGCGAGATTGAAATACTAACGTAACTAGCCGAAAATAATTTAGATTTTAGAGTGAAACCGGTGTTAAATATATAGATATTTTACTAGTAACCCGTTAATGGGTATCCTTTATCAGCAGGCACTAACGTATATAACTATATCGTAACTAAAGACCGAAGAGCTGGCGACTTCCTCGCACAACACATCAGTGAGGCGCAGTGCGATACAGCGAGGAAATGCTGCCGCCATCCTCGGTACAATGCCACAAGGGCTAATCTTAGATGTAGGTTAGGTTTGTTAGATTTAATTTATGTATATACATTGTATATTTTTTAAAAATAAAGACCGATAAAAAAGCTATAACACGACGAAATTATGTAATTTTGATAGCAGAACGAAACCGGTAAAATACCGGTGAGTTCTCAGTAACTTAATGTGTATCCTTCATAACTTAAAACTGGAGATGACGATGACAAAAATAAAATGATTCTGAATAGAAGTGATGTTGTATAGATGATAAAATCAGTCGGTAGGTATGTAATAACGTTTTCTAGTTTCATACGTTACGTTACGTATGAAACTAGAAAAATACCTGCCGCGATAAAGAATTGATAAAGAAAATCAATTGTAACTAGAAACTAAGGTATGATACGTACCTCAATAGGCGTCGCGCGCTTGGTGTCACCAATTTTTTGGTATCGTTCTTTGAGTGTATCAGCTTTTAAACCTTGCCAGGGTAAGGAACCACGTAAAAAATACATAAACATATGCCCGAGAGCCTCTAGGTCGTCGCGTCTAGATTGTTCTGAAAAATGCAAATATAATTATTAAGGTGCATTCAAACCAAAAGAGCATTCGCTGTTCTATCCCTCGTTCTACGAAATCCACCAATCACGTTTTGTGTAACGATCGAATTTCGTAGAGTGGGGGGTTAGAATAGCGAATGCTCTTTTAGTTTGAATGCACCTTTAGAACATAACAGGTAAATAATCTTAAGACACACTAATAAGCCTATATACTTTTTTACTGTCTGTACTTATTAAAATACAATTATTCCAATGCAGGGGCCGGAACCGGTATTATAGAACAATCTCGAAATAACCCAATATTCTAAAATGTTATACTCTTTATGTACTACTTAATATTTTATGTAATTTACATCGTATTTCTAAATTACTTCATTAACTTAGAATATATATTCCGAAGAACAGAAATAACAGTTATTTTTTTATATTGATTAATACCGGTTTACCGGTCCCTGTTCCAATCACAGATGATTATTTTTTTTTTGTTGTTCTGTCACGTCACCCAGGGTACTAAAGTTGTATAGTCTGCTAGAAGAAACTGTCCAGCAAAATCTACATCGTATTATATACACGATCCCTCCCTAACATATATAAGATCTACAACGGATATGGAAAGGCCATGTAACAGAAATAAAATAAAAGTTTTGTACATTGTAATAATATTTAACTGTGATTTGTTAGGGTGACGCAGGAAAACGTAACTATAGGAACGAGTAGCAAAAGATGATTTACCTATTTATAGAGAGAAGCATATTTAGTAACGAAGACACAGTCAAAAGTGTTATGACTCACAAATATTTGTAACTACACACAAAAGTGTCCTTTGTGAGCAATATATTCTAAATTGTGTGTAACTTATATTTTGACTATGATTTCAACTACAAACGATTTTTTAAATTTTAGTCTGATATATCTCATACACCCAATTAAGATGAAGTCTGAATAGAGATGTCATCCCAATATGTTTATTTGGCAAGCAAGAACCACATTTACGATATTTTTCTCGCTAGGCGAAAGGGCTTGTTAGGTGACAGGTGTAAATTGGGTGTAGATTTATGTCACGTATGATTACGTCATGGTCATGGTAGACACGATTATAGCACTTCTAAGTAAATAACATAACACAATTTAATGAATGGATTTTTTTGAGCTAATCGTTCAGTTTTGAAAATTGATGATGGGCAGCAGCATCACCATAGTGGACAGACTATTGCGATCGCACACCCGTTTGTCCAGCGAGGCGTTTATATACAGTTACCTACTAATGCGTCCATACGCATAGGCATATGTGTAATAGGAGAGGCCCATCCTTGTGCCTACATTATGTCAAACTTTGCCAAATTAAATTGGAAATTTGTATAATTTGAAATAAGAGTTTGAAAATTGATTGGGTAGGACATATGCAAGCAGGAGGCATATATCCACAGCCAGGCCATATGGGTAGGACATAATATGTACAGCAGTTTACTGAGGTAGGTTTATGATGTAGGGATATACTCCTTAGTCCTAACATTTTAAGGACGTGATATATTTTTGTCAAGAGAAAATATTTAAGTACATTTTCTTACCTTTTCCTAAATGTGTATTTATTGACATGTATCTCGCGGTCCCTGTGAGTGACTTATGCTCCCGGTAAGGGATATGTTTGTTTGTCTCTAAATCTATATACTCTTTGGCCAAACCAAAATCTGTAACAAGAGAAATTATAGTTAGTCAAAAATAAAAATAACAAAGTGCTTAAACCGTTGTAAATGATTGATAAGTATAAGTAGAATGGATATTGAATTCAAATTATGAACGGATTTGAGTTTAATACCTATTGTAAGGATCCTTATCAAACACAGACGAAGGGTTATATCTGGACAATGAGGGATTTCGGCCGAGTGTGGAGTAGGCGCCCGAGTGAAGCGAGGTCGTTTTAAGTAATGCGAATTGGATTTATCAATTTGTAAAATGTGTAAATTTTAAAATGTAACTATTTTTTCGGTTATAACACACGTCTTGCATCACCCGAGAAAGTACTTCAATTTACCTACTTTATTGCGGTAATTTAAGACAATCTTCTGTAGGTTTTTTGTGCATAGGTTACTAGTGCAGGCATCCTTACATTACGTTGAGTGTTTACTCAGGTAAGCAGTATGCTTTTTACCAACGTGTATAAAAAAAACTAAATTGAAGTGTTACCAAGGTGGAAGTGGCAGCCTAGCTAGATAAATCTTCACATCATTTTTTGGCGCGGGGTGTTAGTTTTGAAGAACTTTATAAATCAAGAATGGTGAAAATATCTACTTCATAACCTTGTTCTTCAAGCTAAGACTTATGTTTTGGCTACAGTAAAACATTCGCTTATTAATCTATATTCATTGACACGTCGATACGCGGCTCCAGAATTATTTTACAATCTATGATCTCTTGTATAAGGACTATGTTCGCGCGTTTGAGACTAATTATGAGTGTTATACAGATGCAAATGGGCTGGGGTAATGGATTTCAACCGCAGCCTCGGAGTCAGCCGGATTATGTTACAGCTCACTGTATTTCTGATCGGGCGGAGACAAGATAATACATTTATAATGTAGGGCTTTTTAGTAACACTTTTAATGCTACTCCAACTTCTATTGAAGTCACGGGTGACACCGGAGGGCCAGGTATATTGAATAGACGAAACCGGTTGGCCGCGGCCAGAATACAATAAAAACTTAGTTTTACAGACCGTACCTACAGGTATAATACCTGTAGTAAATAAAGCCAGCAATATATTGGACAAAAATGTAGTTTTATTTACTTATTTAAATTTCATTGCACAATTAAGTACTTACTAGAAAAAAAAACAAATGCGATTAATTTTTACGTATTGTTAAAAAGAAAATCTCATCTTACGTGGAGACCGAAAGGGGTGTCCCAATCAGTGAAAGGAACCGGTTTATTAGAAAAACCTAAATATTTTTAAATGTTTTACACTCTTTACGTAGTACGCAATATTTTATGTAATTAACAAAATCTTATTTTTAAATTAGTCCATTAACAAAGAATTTATATACAGAAGAAAGAAAAAGAACAGTAGAGAAATAACAGTTCTTTTGTAACAAGAAAATACCGGTACCTATACCTGCTCTAGCGTTATATTTCAGACCGTTAATTCCTAGGTCACGTTACATTGGTTCGCTAGCGCTCGCTCGTTGTATACGAACACACGTATCTCGTTACATAATTATACGACTCTAATGCGTACGATAAATAAACTACAACCCACAGTACATGTAGTACAAATCGCGGTCGAAACAAGGCATTGATGCGTGAGATAGGGGCTTTGGTACAGTACCGGCCAATAATATATCACCTACGAACAAATAAAACATGGAAGCCGCACGCCATATTAAATTGCCTTTCAAAAACGGTCCTGAATTTTAGTTTACAAGTGTCACGCCCTCTTCAATGCATTACGGTAATAAAATTCAATGTCAACCTATAAAAACTTAAACTGCCATTTAAAAATAGTTGCGATTGGTCTGTCAAAGTTTGGATTGGCTATATTCTAAAAACATTTGTCAAAGATGTTGCGCCGAAATATGCGCGGTGTTAAGAAAAGCAGTCAGACTAACAAGAAAGATAGGTTGTTGTTTTTGTATTCTGGCCATTTTTCCGCAACTCGACATCAAACGTGCCTATTTTGCGTGGTCCCAATGCTGGCCTAGTACTCGTTGGGGACTTCACATACACCCTTGAATTTCTTCGCAGGTACCTGCAGGTTTCCTCACGATGTTTTCCTTCACCGCAAAGCACTTGTGAATATCAAATTAAATGATATTTCGTACATCAGTTTTAGAAAAACTCATTGGTACGAGCCCGGGAACGAACTCACGACCGCTGCGTAGCAGTCATGCGTAGGTATTACCGCTAGGCCACAAGCGCTTATTAAGAAAGATTGGTACTAAAATATTAAAATGCATTGTTAAAAATAAACCTTAAACACTTACCAATGATGTGGATGATTTTTTCCCTTTTAGTTGCTGTTCTACCTATTAAAAAATTCTCCGGTTTCACGTCTCGGTATATTAAATGCCTCGTGTGGACATACTCGATACGATGTAACTGAAACATACAATTCATTCATTTAAAAGTATTCAATAACAATAAAAAGCCATTGTCATAATGTTGGCTGGAAGTTATAGATCCTGACTTTACCTACGCATAATGATTAATACAAAACAATTTATAACTAAAGCCCATCATCCTTAAGGTTGTGTGTGTAGCACGTGTGCGTGGCGTGCGCGTTGTAGGGTAGGAAAAGTCATAGTAGATGCCACACCGCGTACACGTCACGCGCACGTGCACGCCACGCAAGCAGTGTGCCATCTAATATGACATTTGCATACGCTACAACGCGCACACGCATCTGGTGTGGCTTCGCCTTTAGGTTTCTTAGGAGTTATCTAGTAAACAATTATTTAACCTAAAGGTTCCCATTTTCTGTCGTAAACAGCTATTTCCTACTGCTAAAACGTATTTTAGTCAATAGTGAATTTTACTATAATACTTTCGTAAATTTTTTGGTATTTATAACAAACAGTTTTACATTATAAATTATGGATGTCCAAAGAAAAAACGACCAAGATCACCAACGTCCAAGGTGGGAATCGAACCCACGTGCTCAGCTTTCGCGGCTGATGCCTGCACCGCTCGGCCACTCGGTCTTACAAAACAACAGCAAACAGTTTTACATCAAAAACAGTGTAGGTTAAAAAGTTGTTTACTAAATAAGACAAACTAAGACGAATAAGCTGTACATACATTTATGCAAATTAATTTGTCTAGGAGCACTTCAAAGAAACATTAAGCAATTCGTGGGTAACGTATCCAATTACTCAGTAGTGCAAGTTAACTGCAAGATCAGAATTTGCATAATAACATGCTGTAGCATTGTGATGAACCGTGCGGGAAAGTTCTAGACTTGTATCTGGAGTAATGCTTTTTCTGCGCTCAATTTCACGAGAAAGACTATTAAAATGAGTGATATAAAACCTCAACGAGCGTATTATGTTTGCAATTATTGAATACGATATAGCATGAGCTATGAGACGTATGAGGATCGTTTTTTTATGTTTTGTATCGTTTTCATACAGAAATAAGCGCTTTTGAAATTACACTTAACTGTAGGTATATATCGTGATTAATTGATTATAATTCGCGTGATAAGCTTTACTGTATGTATACTAATGTATAAGTACGTAACAAGCTGATGGAAGAATTCCGAGTTACATGCCTAGTCTTAGTTCGGAAGACAGTAACAGTAACAGTAAGTCAAAACTAATCCATGTACCACTTTGTCACTTTACTTTAAGTTGCATTATTTTGTACCCAAATAAGTAGGTATTAGGTTGACAGTCAATAAAGATTTATTATTATTTATTATTTAGGTACTATAATACGCTCGCTGGGAAATCTTTCTGTTTTAGATAGTATCGCGTAGAAGCATACGAAATTCTCTACGATATATCATATTTCTTCTGCAGAATATATCTTCTTTGGGTTTTGACTTGAAATATAAGTTACTTTAAGATGTAATTAAATATGGAAACAAGACAATTCATACCCACCTTGGAGCACAATGACCAGACCTATTTACTTATCACACGACTCCAATATCTTATATCCTCAGGTCCTCAGACTTAATTCCGTTATACACTCCGGTAAACGCTATACAATGTGGTTGGAAACCGTGGAAGCCTTCGGAGAACCTCAGGAAATGTTTCTTACCCGGTCCTTACATTTAAGACGCTGGTTGTGCAAGACAACCATCTTTGGGTTCATGTTCTGTTAAAGTCTTAAGTAAAGAAACCAACTCACCAGCTGCATAGCGATCATTAACACAGTCTTTAGAGAGAACCGCCGGCCACACAGGTCGAAGAGATCCTCAAGCGAAGGCCCAAGGAGCTCCATCACCAGTGCATTGTAT